>JAUZST010051881.1:0-12500 GCA_034779995.1 Parotocinclus haroldoi | reverse complement strand
GTTGAGACTCGTAGTTGGGGGTCAAAAGCTTATTTTGTACCACGACTCGACCAAAGACCCCTGAATAGAAAAACTATTTATTAAAATGCCTTGTAACCAGTAGCATATTTGTGTACGGGCAGGCTTACCTGGAGCAAATGGGCATCTAGTCTATCATAATTACATCTGTGTTCATCATGCCACATCTTAATTCGTAATTGGACCAGGTGGTCACGTGTTGGTTCATCCAATCGCAAACACCCACTCTACACCGACACGCTCACCTGTGCTCCCAGTTCGTTGTACAGCATTTTGAGGGCAGTCAGCTGCTCATCCATGCTCTTCGGATTCTCCGTCTGCTGCTTCTGGACGATCTGCCTGCCCGTTTTAATCACCGTTTCCACCTCCAGCTTCACCTCACTCAGCATCTTGTATAGCTTCTACAAGCAGAGCGCACACAGGATAAGTATTTCGAGTAAGTATTTCCTAAAATTTTTTTTTAAAAAAACAACTTCCGAACGTGTCCATGTGCCCACGTGTATAAGCCTTGGTTTACCATGCATCCGGTGAGGTGGGTCTGTATCTGCTCGGGCTCTGTGTCGGTAAGTTCCAGGATGTGGAGCTCTGCCCGAGCGTTGTCCAGGACCCTCTTACACTCCAGCATGCGCTGCTCAAAGTTTGCTGGCTTCTGGAACAGCTGGAACTTTGTGTTGATCTCCCTCAGCTTCCTCTGTATGAAAAGGAGTAGTCAGGGAATTCCCTTATTCGTGGATCAACGAACGTTCACTGTGGGCCTTGTGTCAAAGTTTGTAATTGGTACAATAAAGTAATGCATTGCATGTGAAAGAACTAGAGGTGGTCACGTCCCCAACTTTTCGTCACCACATGTCCCACACACGTGCCTGGAGGCTACCTGAAAATCTGGCAACCTTTTACCAAACTACAGCTGTGTCATGGTTGGACTGTCCAGCGGGGCAGCGAATAAAATCCACTTCAAAAGAGTATTTTTGCAAAAAGGGGGTCAGGGCCAAGATACGCTAAAGCTCACAAAGACTGGAATGAAGATCAGCTGAATAGAGTATTATGGAGTAACAAATCCAAGTTTTGGGGACATTGTTGGGAGTCGTATACAAACACAATCATCTTGGCTTACGGCTTTTGCACAGTACAGCACAGTTTTCGCCACGCTCCCAAAAATCCCTGACCTACAGAGCTGCAGAAGAAACTATCCCGAAGTGAGGACCGGCGTCTGACCTGCAGTTGGTCCAGCATGGTCCCACCGCGCACCGATTTGCCTTCGGACGCAGGCGCGGCAATGTTGCCCACGTTCCTCTTGCGCAAGTCCTCCAGAGAAACCTCGTGCTCTGCGATTTCAGCCTGGATCTCCTAGACATGGACAGCGAGTTCTGGAGTGTAACATCTTAACAGTTTTCATGCTGTGTGTGTGTGTGTGTGTGTGTGTGTGTGTGTGTGTGTGTGTGTGTAACCAAATGTCCTCATCACAATAGAAAAACCTGGCCATTTGGACTGTTCTCACTTCTTTAATCAGTTGTTTGTAAAAACAAAGGTTAGAATTAGTAGGTTTAGCGTGTGCATGGGGTAAGTGTGTGTGTGTGTGTGTGTGTGTGTGTGTGTGTGTGTGTGTGTGTGTGTGTGTGGGTGTCATATATTGCTATACTTGTGACGTCCCTATGATGATAGGAAAATCAGAAATCTGGTCCAGCAAGGGCCTTGCTTTATTAATTTTTTTTTTACTTTGTTTATTTTTATTTTAAAAACTCCGAGCCAAAAGACTGGCTTTAGGATACTGAGGTTAAAGTTGTGGATTGTAGTGTAGGATTAATTTCCTACATTGATCTCTTATGCCATGTCAAATGACACTGCTCACAAGGGTAGCAAAACAAACCTGTGTGTGTCACTGTGTGTGTGTGTGTGTGTGTGTGTGTGTGTGTGTGTGTGTACCTGGGCCTCTTGTGGTAGCTGAAAGGCATCTACACGCTCAGTAAGGTAGTCGGTGAGCGTCTGATCGAGCCGAGTGAGTGAATCCTGCAGCGTGTGTAACGCCGCCTCGTTCTCTCTCAGTGAAGCCAGGAGCTGCTCCAGAGCCGCCTGACGCTCCACAGCCTACAGAACCAAACAGACTGAGTTCACGATCTTGCCCAACTGTAGGTTAAAGCAAGAGCTTTAAGCATGTCTAAGATCGACTATGGCATACAGCAGACGGTGGTACCTCGGTTATTGCCGTTCCAGATGTTGTCGAGAAGCGAAAACGTCAAGTACCGACCCCTAACTAAGCAAATTCTTTCCAGAGCCACAGAAAATCCCCATTGTATAAGGCGTGCTGTGTGTTAATGGAGTTGTATTGTACAGGAGCTCCCCGATTTATGAACTGTTTCCATTCCCTCAGATCCAGCATGAGTTTAAACGGATTAGAAACTGTATCATAGAGGAGCTTATTAACACCTAAACTAACCTACAGGTCACCAAAATTATTAACACAAACCTTTTTATAATGAAGCGTTGAAAAAAAATGTACCGAGTAATGAATTTAAAGTGACGGTAACCATGGCTCTTCAGTTCCCGTTTTCCTTTTGGGGATGCCTGTTATTATTAACGTTTTAGGACCCTTGGGGGTTTATTTGAAAAGAATTTAGTAGTGTAGATCCGACCTGAGCGAGAGCTATTGAGAATCAGAATCGCCGAATCAAACTATGAATAGAGTCCCGGCTGAAAGTAATGGTGCTGCCGGAATCGAATTTTAGCGAGAGAGCAGAAGAGGTTTGAGAAAAATTCGACGAGTTCTGAGGTGGTCGAGAACAGAGTTCCGACTGTATTGTGTCCACTGCCCACAAAAATTAGGGGCTTTTTCCAAACGGATACGAAGCGATAAAAAAAGAAGCATCTGACCTTTTTTTTTATTAAACAAGAACTCGAACAATTCCCCCCGCGACTGATACGTTTCCATCTACCCACTGAGCAAAGAAACGTCCGAAAGACGTCAATAGAACATCGTTGCCAGACGTTCAAAAGACGTCCACAGAGAAGCCAGAATAAACGTTTTTGCGACGTCTTTTGAAAACGCCTTTTCTTTTTTTCGACTGCCGTTCAAACTCGTGTCAAGAGCACAGGTTTGAAAGAACGTAAAGTTGATGAATTGATTGTTTTTTTTCGACGTCTTTTTAAAACATACGCAAGGCCCTATGCAATAAACAACAAAATATAATACATTTCTACAAATCCAACTCGGGTCCTTGCCCAGCCGTTCTGTCCCAACTTGGTACGTCCACCACCCGTGCTAGAGTGGTTCTGGACTGACTGATGCGATACGGACATGATTCGTCCTTTTGTTTGCTGGTTATCTCATTTTGTAGTTCAATTCTTATAATTATTTTAAAATAAAACACTATGTGCAAAGCACTTAAACTACCGTGTGACTACGGTAACGTCTGGTCAACATCCATGTCAGTTTATTTTAATCCATGTGCTGTTTAGCAGAAAATAAAGCAAACATTAAACTGCATGCGTGTACATAACCGGGGTTGCAGTGTTGAGGCTGTGCATCAGTTAGGACGCTGGCTGCGTGCGCGTACCTGCTGGCTCAGGTCATCGTAGCGAGAATTGAAGTTGTCCAACTTCTCGGTGATGAGTTCATCCAAGATCCCCCCATCAATCAGAGTCTGGCTCAGCTCTCGGATCTGAGTCCGATTGTCTCCCGGGTGACGCAGGACTGACTCCAGAGACTGACAAAACGAGTCGAGAGGAAATGAGAAAAGACACCAGCGCTTCTAAACGCATCCACAAAGGAAAAAAAAAAAAAAAAAAAAACCTTCACTATCTAACCTCCGAGGCTTGGCCGACAGCGTCCGCACTTTCTGGAAGGTTCTCCGTGGCTTGCAGACTCTCCTCCAACGTGTTCAACCATCCAGACTCCATGTCCAAATACTGCAGCAGCTCCATCCAGCATGACCACACCTCCTGCGACGGCGTTTAAAGTCGCGTTAAAGCGCAAACTACACCGGCCCGAGGCGAGACCCGAAACGACGGGAAACTGCGTGGTACCTCCAGCGTGTGGCACTTGCTTTTGAAGCGGTCGCAGAGTTTTTGATAGTTCTGCAGCATTTCCGCCAGCTCGCCGCTCAGGTCCTGGCCGCCAGGGGGCGCCTTCGTCAACATGTTTATGCTGTCCTTCAAAATCTTGACTCGGACTTCCTTCTGAAGCACGTCCTCTTTTGCCCTCTAACACACAAGCAGGACAGAGTTGTGATTCACAGGCTTGTGTGTGTAGCTAGTGAGCTAACAATGAGCTACGAGAGAAGAAAATGCGTCATTTCATTGGGATTTCCAATCGAAGGCCATAAAGGCAGAGCCAAAAATAAATAAATAAACAAACTCAAGACTGCTGATCCACTCCAGTTCTGGATTAAACTTCCCTTAATAATACGGGCAACATGGCGCACACAGAACTGTAAACGATACACATTTTCATTCACATTCACACATTTACTTAAAAAAAAAAATAATTAGTCCCCTCGAGTTCAAACACAGTGCTCACAAAAATTAGGGGCTATTTAATTAGGGGACATTTCATCCTTTAATTTTTGTGAGCAGCATAATTGTAATAGCTTTAAAAAAACTGTAAAAAAAATCTAAAATATAAGCTAAAACAAGAAGAAATATAAATAACTAAGCGCTATTTTACGTTGCAAATCACAGTAAACAAACTCATTGTGTTCAAACTCAAAGTCAGCCTCAAATTAGCTCCAGTTTCCATTGTAGAACTGAAGATACGACACAAGGTGTGTGCCCCCTGGTGCTCAAAAATGCAATTACAACAGGGCGCTTTTTAACGTCGTGATTCAGGAGTATCAATGGTTGCTTTGTTCTAGCAACGCCGCGAGCAAGATAACCAGCTTCCAGACAGATCGTGGCTCCTCGAGTCATTATTTATTCTTTCACTTTCTTAGCCGCTCGATCCTGGACAGGGTCGCGGGAGAGCCGGTGCCTAGCCGATGACACGGGGCACAAGGCACTAGCAACACTTTAGATATGCAGATTAACCCAACATGCATGTATTTGGACTGTGGGAGGAAACCGGAGAACCAGGAGTAAAGCCAAGCAGACACAGAAAGGACATACAGACTCCCTGCAAAAAGGACCCAGACCAGGCCAGCTGGGGATCGAACCCCTTCTTTGAGACGCAGTTGTGAGTTTTTAACCATTAAAATGAACTTTGATTCCGTGTCTACCTCAAAAAAACAAGAGCAAATGTAGTAGAAACTGGTCTGTTTCGTGAATGCGAGGTAAATCTAATTTAGTACACTGACCCAATCATCAGACTTCGCTGCACACCCCAAGCCATGTTTGAAAAATAAATCAAACTTTTAGCGCCACCTTCATCTCCTGCAGAGATTCCTCCAGCTCCTCTGGACTCTTGTACTCAAAGTCTCTCATGAGGAACTCTTCGTCCACCTGCGTCATCCACTCTCGCATCTCCGTCAGATCCTTCTTCAGGTTCAACGCTTTCTCTTGACTTTCGTTCACGCAATCCTGTTGCTGCAGCAACTACACATGGTTAAGAGAAGACAGAAACCACACAAGCTTTGAGCAATCTAGGTTGGCATAGTGGTTAAGGTACTATTACGCCAAAAGGTCCAGGGTTCAAATCACTCCTCTGCCACACTTGCGATTAAGTGAGTGAACAAAGCTTGGCTTGTAAGACCGTATCGGTTATAAGGTCTTTAACAACCAAGTCCATCCTGTTGGATGGAATGAGGAACATGAGAAGATCTCGGCTGTATCAAAACCCTGGATGTCGCCAACTCTTCGATATCTCTCAGGCTCTAGCAGCCTGTACACCAGCAAGTTCTTCTTGGCACCTCAGGGCCAACGACATCCTTCTAGTGCCAAGTAAAGCCAGAGGCAAAGCCGAGACTCAACCACTGCACCACCCAAGCTCCATCATCAGAAAAAAAAAAAAAAAAACCAATCACCATTCCAGATCACAACCAGCCTCACCTGTTTGCTGAGCATCTCCCAACGTTTCTGTTTCTCCTCCAGGTCTCTCTGCCCCCACGTGGCCAAGCCTGGTATTGCACTCGTCCGGACCGCTGCTACGGAATCTCCCATTTGTTTCAGAGATGACTCCACTGCCTCCATCTCCCCTACGTGCTCCTGTCGTGACAACGACATTTCATAGTTCCTTTTAAAGGAAACCAGAACTCTCTAGAAAAATGCATGCACATTACACAGCACAAGAATTAGACAAATAAGGGAAGCTCAGCTGTATGATGATAAAAAAAATACAGTACTGAACTGAACCCCTAATTCTCTGTGCAGCATAAATGATATTGTGGTTGCAAACTCTACATGGATTTCAATATGATCTTGCTTTTCCCTGTAAAACCTGAGAAACAAACAAACAGGAACCGACGCCAGATGGTAAAGCCAGTGAAAGTACGTTTTTGCTTTTAGCTTTTAAAAAAAATACAAATTTTGAATGATTTTCAAATCTCTGGGTTGATCGCTGACCTTGTACTGCTTTAGCTCTTCTTGCAGTTGATTGGTGTGGCTGAGGGAACTGGAGTCCTGTGTCAGCAGGTCCTGCACAGCGTCCAGCCAGCGGGTCACCTCCTGATCCCGGACCTGTTCACCAGATCTCACGTCAATGTTACTAACTTTGAGAATTTGAACGAATGTGACTTTAGGTCATGTTAACAAAAAAAAATATAGAGTTCAGGCCCTCAATTGCCACTAGCTATCCCACCGCCAAGTGGTGCCCTCATTTAAATTGTTGAATTGAAATAAATTTGATTTAAATTAACTTATTAGCAACATTTATTAACAGTATCTGGGGGGATAATAAGCTACTGGGGGGGAGGGGTGTTGGGGCTAATTTTGGTCTGCCATTAGGTCAGGCATTACATACAGGCACCATTGGAAATATCTGAGATTAGGGAGGTCGGTCAGGGATCATTAAACTTCCATTCTACCTGGAGCACTGGATGCTCCCCCATGATCTCCAGTGAACCTTGCTACCCTGTCCAGGACAAGCTGGGGTGAGAGAATCGATCCAATTCTATACGACACAATGATCAATAAACCACCAATAAAACAATAGCAACAGTTACCTTTGTGTCCTTCATGCTACCCAGTGTGCACTGCAGCATGCTTAGTTGCTCTGAGGCTCTGGTGGTGAGCTCGGCCCAGCGTTGGTGTTCTACTGGGTCGAATGCGACCTGCTGCTGCTTTTGGTTTATCTCCTCGCAGAGGCTCTACAGAACATCACGGATTACGGAATTACCACAACAAGATCCGCTCACGTTGTGTTTCGGTGCCTCAGCAGCCCCGTCTGACCTTTCATTAAAATGCTCGGCCTGGCATTTAAACAAGAGTCCAACGACAAACAAAATGCCGCAATCTACATTGGCAGCGCTTCTGGGCTTTTGAGCAGAAGGTCCAATGTTTCATGTCCCAGCACAGTCAAGCTGCCACAAGTTGGGCTGCTGAGCAAAGCCGTTAAACAATGATGGCTTGGATCGCAGGTTGTAATGACCTTTTAGTTGCAGAGATGTGTGGTATACGGTAATACAGTCGAATCCGGTTAATGGGGGCACATCGGGACGGGATCGTTTCGGTCCTAATAACCGGCTGGTCCGATTAATCGAACATGCCCTATGTTACAGGACGGGATGGGCTATAATTTATAGCTTTGTTTTACTTTGTTCATTGAAAAATAAATTTGCGACCAAGTTTTCCGAAACGATCTACAACACAAGATACTCAGCAAGTTCTTACTCAATTCCAGTCAACGTTTGAAGAACTTATCCAGTGGGATCTGATACCTTCTCTCGACGGACTGCACTTAAACAAAATCAAGAAAGTGGTGGGCGTGGTCACCTCCCGCACGCTCTTGTCAACACCACTTTTCGGATTTCCTGACCTTTGATAAAAGCATCAATTCTCCCGGGGATCCCAAAAATTCTCCCATATCTCGCTGACCCGCTTTGTATCCGCTCTAAGCGGCGACTTGTGGCTTCTTTTTCTTATTCGCTTACGTTCTTTGGTCCGATCAAACGGAATTTTGAATAACATTACACGTATATAATAGGATTTGTTTCGTTACTTTAGGATTCGGACCGGATAAGCGGCTGGTCCCATTAACCGGTGGTTCAATTAATTGGATTCGACTGTAGAACAGCATAGATTATAAACAGAATAGATTAGAATCTATTTCTGAATCTATCCTCTGGGAAGCATTTACAACAGGGTTCAGTCTATGTTCTGTATACAACTACATGACAACTATAGATTCCTAGTGTAAGAGATGCCTTATTCAGTTTCTAACCTGCAGGTCGATTTAGTCCAACACTGGGCTTAATGTCCAAAGGTTCTTGAGGAACCATTTTTCTTTTCAACTTAGCTCCCTGCAGAAAAATGAATTTATCTGACGAAACAGAGAGAGATAGATAAAAATTACAATACGAGCAAATTCTCTGTCACTCAGATATGCGGTTTTACATTTTCAGCAGAAGATATATCGTGCAATAATAACGAGACCACAGTCAGCTCATAGCGAGAACCATATAGAGCTCTCGGGAACAGTATCGACCTCACTCCTCACTTCCTTCGAGAGACACAAAGGGTTAAAGTCGTGATGTGAGAGTGAGCTCTTTCTGACGGCGCCCACGCACAAAGATTGATATTGCTTGCAGTCTGAGTGTGCAAGGGACAGAAATACCGATTTTTATTACCTATCAGTTCGGGTCATTACTTAGCATGTGATGTCAAAGTCAGATTTCTTTCCATGCAATTTATATGATATATCGTTTTATTTTATTATTATTATTATTTTACAATAAGGCATTGTTTCAAATCTGCTTAAAATATCTTGGCCCACTTCTGACTCTACAAAGATTTTAAAATACTGTTTTAACACGTATGTTTGCTTAGAATTAGAAATAATCACAGATCATTATCAATATTTGAGGGTTGTGATGGACCAGTATCTGTCCAGGGTACACTTCCATCAGTGACCAGTAAATGAGAATGAAAAATAGGAGTTTAATTACATTATGCACTATACTGTAGGTATAAAATTAGGAACAGCTCATTATTTTTTAGCAATATTCTTAACTGATTTAGAACCAGGCTAAGTAATAAGGCTAACTAATTAGCCAGCAATGCAATATAACCCTTTTTATGCAAGTGCATGATACAAAAAAAGTAACGGTGACAGTAGTCGGTGCAAAATTAGTTTTGTCTTGTTTTTAACCAATTTATTACAAATTAATTGCAACAAATCCACATGACTGGAACTTTTGGAATGGATTCTTTGATTTCCTGCTGTAACTACTATATATATATACCTAATTACTTTTATCTGATGTGCATTAGCACTATTAGCACGTCAAAAAATACGCTATATATCTGTGAGTGGCCAAAGTATGTGAACCTTTCCTCACATTCCCTGATTCCACAAGATTCCTAGCAGACTAAGGTCAAAACTTTGACCTTTTGGTGGTCCAACAAATATAAATTTAGTCTTCTGTAACTATTTTAGGTTGAACAATTTGTGTGCTTAAGGTTGCTGTTTTAATCACATTCTTTGAGATTCAGTTCATGAACAAATTGCCCTGACATTCTCCTTAGGAATCTGCTGCTATTATTCAGAATTAATCTATTCAGCAATTTACCAATACAATTCACAGATGTAGTAATAATGATCTTAGTGTTTTCCTTTCTCCTCTAAACCAAAATGGTTTGGATTTGGATTGTTCATGTTCCATGTGATGGGCAGAAATGTTCTTTTTGGAAACCAGGGGTTTTCTACTCTCATTCACATCACTGATGTTTCTCCTGACAGCAGATTCACGACCATTGGCATCAGCCAATGTGAGAGAATCCCTTTAGTTGCTTAGAGGTAACCCTGGGTTCCTCTGTGATCTCACAGACTGCTAGACACATTGTTCTTTTAACGAACTTTACTGAAAGACTGATAACAGTGACCTTGAATTTTGCTCCAGTTGTACTAATGAACTTATTTTGGCGGTCTTCTGAGAGGATTTTTCCATGCCAGGATTATCTTTCACAAATACAATGTGAAAATCAGAAAGGGTGTCCACTGACACTCAATGGTCATCCCATTGGAGTAAAACAATCTAATTTAATTTCACCTTCAAACTAGCTGTTTATCCTACAGTTGAATCCTACATCCTCACTCTTCACCACTCAGCTGTAAAAAAGTTCCCTCAATAAATTGAAATGTCTATGTATATATAAGTAGAACAGTTTTGTCTCATTAGTTTAATCTGTATTTCTTTATTTACATTTATGATATATGTGAAAATCTGATGATGTCTTAGGGCGTATTTATGCAGAACATTCTGCTAAAGTGTTAACAAACTTTCAAGCACCACCATATTCAGCAGTGCTACTTGTGCTTCTTATGAGGGTTCAAGACAAGCCTATGCTACTGGCACTGAAAGACCCAAAGTGCATAAAAAACAAGAGCTGCTGCATAATTCTGAGATAGGGAACTACCCCTGGCAAACTCCCTAGCGACTTGCCACACTGTGGTAGGCATGCTGATTAGCCTACACTTTAACAACTTCCTTCCTTCACTAATGTCTTTGTTTCCAGCGGTGATTTTCAGCTAATTTCTAAAGCAGCATTCACTTTGTCCCTCTGTCTTCCTGTCCCTCCTGCCATTTGCTATGTAAACACACAGGGGCAGTGTAAGCGGGCACTTTTCGCTACTGCTGCTATTTGCTTGTACAGTTTGCTCGCTGCAAAAAAGAAGGATGCAGGAGGACCTCCAGGGAACATGAGGTTGCATTTTCAAGAAGCTATAAGCACCAAGGTCCATACGTTTGGGCAAGGTTTGTGACAGAATTCATGTGTTAAAGCTTACTGAAGTTAGAGAGAAAGAGATTCTGTGGCTAGGATGTTGTGCAATGAACTGGCAGACTAAAAACAAATCAAAACCCAATTTACCCTTAAGATGTAGCTGGTTGAAGAACAGTCCTTAAGTACTGAGTTGAGCTGAGTGTGCCACACTTCTTGTACAGCTGATGCAATCCTACAAGGTCCAATCCAAGCAATTTTGGCTTAATTGATTTGCTTAGTTGATTTGCTTGATCAACAGTGATGGCCAGGCAGTGCAGGGACACAAATCCTGAACCTTCTACTCTGTAGAAGTAGCTGCTGCAGCATCACAGTTCCACTTACACTGAAATACATATGGTTGGCAGGGGAGAATGAGCATGAACACACTATGCTCCTCATGCCTATGCCCACTCTTGCTGGAGCTTAGATCAGTCAATAGAGGGCCGTGTTACGGCATCAGGGAGATGAACTAATGCTCAGCCTCTCCTCCCTCAGCCATGGCCATCCACAGAGTTAGCCTAGCATACTGGCCGCCTACACCACGTGTCTTACTCTTAATCTGGTTAAAGTCCAGACCAGTGGCTATGGCAGTGCTCCACCTGTCAGAGCAAAGTCACAAATATGTACATCTATGTGAACGACAGGCTGCAGATTTCAAATGGTATGATACCATAGGACTCTATTCAGGAGCATACTAGTTTGTTAATTTGCATACGCGAGTGTGCGTGGGTGTATGGATGCAGAAGCACATGCAAAGATGTCTTAATAGATAATATCTGCACATAACCAGCTGCTATCTTTAGCAGCAATAGTGATGGGCCTGATTGTATGTAGATTGAACTTCTCCTACCCAACACCCCAAGCCGCCCTGTGACCAAAAGTAGCCGAGGACTGCCGTTGCCGTGGCGATGTGCCAGCTGAGTACATCCCGTCGAGGTCCAATCACATGAAAACGCTCCCCTTTTCTTCTGCTGAAAGGCTTTTATAATAGCATTAACCATTACGACTTTCCTTTTTATCTACTGAACGAGCTACTGACCTGCTCTGGCCTGCGCTTCAGTTCAGAATAGAATTAAATCATGGGAACATTTACAAGATACAAATATTCCCGAAGATTTTTAGTGCTAAGAGTAGTTCCTAGTGATGAAATAAAAAAAAAAAAATCTTTCTGGTGGGCTCTCAGAGTAGTTCCCAGTAAAGATGAAAGTTATTCTTAAAGTATCTTTGCCCCCAAAAGTGCTGCTTAGGTGAAAAACTGTTAGGAGTAGGGAAGGGGAATTTTAGGAGAGTTAGGAATTCTCTTAAGCATAGGATACAATGGAGGAGAAACAGCGAGATGGAAGAAACGTGCTCCAGACAGTGTGGGTTAATTGAGTAATAATGTTTTTTGAGTGATCTTAGATATACAGATATCGTACATGAAAAAGTCTAAACTGTCAATAAAATAAGGTGTGCAAAACACACAATAGCAGCCTATGCCTGTCCGTTCAAAGTCTTATAATGGGCTGTACAGTATTTCCCTAATTTAGAGTACATTCTCTCTCTCTCTCTCTCTCTCTCTCTCTCTATCTGTGTGTGTGTGTGTGTGTGTGTGTGTGTGTGTGTGTGTGTGTGTGTGTGTGTGTGTGTGTGTGTGT
>JAUZST010051870.1:0-24661 GCA_034779995.1 Parotocinclus haroldoi | reverse complement strand
CGGGAGTTTTCGGGTAATAATGCCAGAGACGAAGAGTTTATTCACGGATATTACATACTGTACACGTTCTTTGGTCCAATTAAGCGGAATTTTGGTCCAAATAAGCAAGCAACATTACACATATATAATAGGATTTGTTTCGGTACTGTAGGATTTGGTCCGAATAAGCGGCTGGTCCAATTAACCTGAATCCACTGTACCTGTTTTTACAATGTAATTATTATTATATTTATTTTGTTAATACTTATGTAGCATCTGTTCATTTGCACTATTTTTATGCTTGGAGTAAGACTTGCTCAATTTGGGATTTGGCTCTAGATAATAAAATATAATATTAAGATAACATGCTTTGAGACAATGCTCCATTGTAAAAAAAATGCTATTAAAATCTGATTTCGACTTTGAAATGTTACACTTGGTCAGTTATTAATTGAGGGAAATGGTCAAATATTACAAATCTGAGAATGAAGGAAGTGAAACTGTAACATTAGCAGTAAAAATTGCAATTAGAATCAGATGTTTTCAATCAGTGGCAAAACAATCAGGTGTCAAGAACATGGAGATCATAAAGCAGACTTCTAAACAACTAAAGAACTCTATCACATGGGCTAATGTTACTATTTAGGATCCTCTTCATCAGGAGAACACTGAACATTAATCATGTGCACGGCAGGGTTGCAAGGAGAAAGTCACTTCTCTTTAAAAAAATCCTGCATGTCATGTGACATGACAAAATTTGTTTGCAGACGAACAAAACCAAAGTAGAACATTTTAGTTGTAAGAAGCATTATGTCTGGCGAAAGGAAAATATTGCAATCCAGCATAAGCACTCATCTCTGTGAAACATGACATCATGTTTTAGGCTAGTTTTATGCATCTTGGCCAGGATGGTTTACCATCACTGATGCGACAGTTCATTCTAAATGATATTAGCAAATTCTGAACGAAACTGTCTTGTGAACTGAATATTGTCAGCATGTAGGTTAAAGAGCAAGACAACTACCATAAGTCGTTCTACCATAAAAGATTAGAGATTAATAATAGTTTGTAATTGCCAAGTCAAATTCCTGACCTTAGTCCAACAGTAATGTTGTGGCAACAGCTCATATGAGGAAACCTACCATTATCCTAAAGTTCAAGCTGTCGCTTATGAAGTATTTAATTAACATTTCTCCAAGCTGCTCTTTAGAATATTGAGAAACCTGGAATAACATGGATCATCAGTTTTAGCACAAACATGTGGAGTCCATGCCAGCTCATACTCTCATTACAGTAAACATATCAAATACTATTAACTCAAATTTGTTATGATGATTATATGATTTATAATGCACATAAAAGTATTAAATATTGTAGAAGCATTTTCAGGTCTCCTGAAGATTAGCAACTGCAAATTACAAAATTCTGTTTAATCGGACCAAAGAACGTGAGAAGCGAATAAGAAAAAGAAGCCACAATTCGCCACCTAGCGGATACAGTCAGCGAGATATGGGAGGATTTTTGGGATCCCCGGGAGAATTTATGCTTTTATCAAAGGTCAGGAAATCCAAAACGTTGTGTTGGCAAGAGCAAAACCAGCACCACTTTGATTCAAGTGCAGTCCGTCAAGTTCTTCAAACGTTGACTGGAATTTAGTAAGAACTTGTTTTTCACAGTATTATGCTTCGCATGCTGAGTATCTAGTGTGTTATAGATCGTTTCGAATAACTTGGTTACAAATTTATTTTCAATGAGCAAAGTTCATAAGCAACAGTAGTTCTTGTTTGTACGTTCGCTATACGTGTAAATTGCACAATAAAAGGTTTAATAAACATTGAATATGTTATATAAATTATAGCACGTCCCGTCTTGTAACATAGGGCATGTTCGTTTAATCGGAATCGACTGCATTTTCAATTTATATTCTGCCTGTTCCTTATTTAAGCCTTAGTGGTCACTGCACTTTGTAGTTTTACTATGACAGACTCTAGTCCATCTGTTTCTCTAAATACTTAGTTCGTCCCCCTTTACTCTGTCCTCTAATGGTCAGCACTTTCAAAGAACCAGCACAGTTCCTATTTGATTTGTGGATCATTTCATCCCTGCAGTGACACTGATGTGATGTGAGTGTGTGTTGTGCTGGTATGAGTGGACCAGACACAGCAGTGCTGCTGGAATTTTAATACAAATGTTCACTCACTGTCCACTTTATTAGGGACATTCCTTAACTAACATACCTTATTGCTCTGCCATGTAGATCCAAAGTCAGAAACAGTCTATCCTTTAATGATTAGCAAAAACACTGAGGTTGTTTAAAACTCTTTTCAATGTAACGCATGTTAAACACACCACCACTACATCAGTGTCACTGTACTGTTGACAAAAAAATACTCACATAGTAACTGGTCTGTGGGGAATCTGTCCAAAGGGGACCAGCAAAGTTTGTAGAGCACAAATGTACTGCAGTCTGTAATTATAGAACTACAAAGTGCAGTGACTACTAAAAGGTAAATAAAGAATAAGGAGGATATACACTGAAATATACAGAATCCCAAAGACTTTTGCACAGTAGCGTACATTTGACCAAAACTTTTTTTTTTTTGTCAGCAAACCTACCAGAGGTCCTTTAGCAAACAACTGTGTTTTGCCAAATATGTACATTGCTTTAAATGCTAATGACGCAACATGCTAGATGTAAAAGTGGCTGTGTGGCTGCTCAGTGTATCCTTTCACTCAGGCATCTTTAAAGAACGTCTAAGGCTCTCTTTCACTGCTTGATAGAAAGTGAATAACTGTGTCAGGACGCTTTAATCCCCCCAGACAAAGAACAGCAGATAAAAGTAACACAAGCAAGCCAAGACTTGAAGCAGAGCTCTTGTACAGTATGAACTAGAGAGATGGTATTGAAATAAACCTTAGTATATGCACTTACACAAACTGGTAAAACTTGTGTTTCTATACAACATTTTGGGACTACAGAGAACAAAAATCCTTCCTGTACTGCTAACCAAAATAAGCAGATATTTCAAAATAAATATGAAGAGGATCCCATAAGAACTGCTGGACAATCTGATCTTGTCCATGCCCCATCACTGTCAGTGTGTTTTGGCAGTATTGGGTGATCATACACCCTACTGAACAGTCAATTTGGGGCACTCTCGTCCAGTTTAACATACTTCTGTTTACCCTCATGAATATATCACTTGAGTTGCATTTCATTTGTGAACAACTTTCTTGACTTTTAATTCGCTTTTCTGCTGAAATAAAATCAAATGCTTCTTTTTTAATCACTTAAAACTCTTTCAAATATATTCTAATTATTGTGAGCAGTGTGCTGTATGTTTTTGAACGTAACACAAGAGGTGCATTAAATGGTTAAATATGACGCAGTTACAAATCAGTGGTTATTAGTGTGATCCAAATAAATGGATCATCTGAAAGGTGCTCGGACTTTCACACACAACAAACTTTGTGACATGGTTTCCCAGTATATTGTTAAATACGCACATTTAAGCTTGCATAAATGCTACATACAAGCTACTCTGCAGACGTGCTAACTTTTTGCCATTTAGAAATTCAGCAACACGTGTCATATGATCCAGGGGTGCCCAAACTTTTGCATGAGAGTGTATATTTATTTTAGGAGTGACGTGCCTTGATGCTGTAACTGAATCTCCCAGAATCTCTCCACCTGCTGCACTACAGCAATATCCAAGAATGTATTATGGCTTCTGGCAAGAACTATTTTTACGAGTCAGTTATTAAAACGCAGATAAGATAGCGATGGTGCTGTACAGCTCCAGTGACCCAATTTTGCTTCCGTTTCTGTGGAGTTTTGCATGATCTGGCACTTTGTCGAGGTTGCATGGCTGCCTTGCCTTCACTATATAAAGCTGTTACTGTAAATGAACGAATGATCACTGGTCTGTGGCAGGACTGGAACACAGCCTCCCCTCCCTCGGACACAGCCAATCATGACTGAATGACACCCAAACCAGATGGACGTGATCAGACTCAAACCCAATCACAGCTGAGTGCCATTACTAGCAAGTTTCCTAACACTATTACCTGAAGCTAGCTTAGAAGATCTGAACTCTTGTTATCTGAAGTGCCGCTATAATTCACTGAACATTTGAATCTGCTTTCCGACTCACTTACATGCTACAACCGCAACTCACAAGAAGTTGGAACAGAACAGAAAAGCAAAGTAAACGATCATATAAACACAGTGTATCTTACATTTACTTTGAACTGTATTTTATTGCAGATAGGACTAGCTTGACATATTTCATTTGTTAATAAACATCCATTCCTGCATTTCAAACCTACAACACAATCAAAAAACAATAGTTGGCACAGAAAGGCTTCACAGCAAGGCTTCATCATGTTTTGGTAACAAGGATACTGAGCGATTTCATGTTTCAGCAGTTATTTTCTCCCATGCATCTTAAACAGTATGTGGTCGTTATTTTCTCGTTTTCTAAATTCTGCACACATTCTCTATTGGGGATAGGTCAGGACTGCAGGCGCCGTTTCAGTACACTTAGTCGCAGCCATGCCATTTCAATATTTTTCTCACTTATTTGTGGACAAACTGGAGATATTGTGTCAATCTTTGCTCCTCAAAGTCTCAGATTTTCAAAACATCTCGAAATATCTTTTGACCAAATAATGAATGCATGATTTGTAAAAGGTTTTTACCTTATTACTTTTTCTAATTATTCCTGTCCCTACTTTTTTTGGAATGTGTTGTAGGGCTGAAAAGCAGGAATGGATGTTAATTAACAAATTAAATGTAGCTGAGCACAGAAAACAGGAAATAACATGGGTGCATACCTGGTTGCAGGAAACAAAAAAATTGAAAGTAACTCAAAGACACATTGCGTCTGTTTTTTCATTTGCATTTTTCCTACTGTGACACTCTTTTTCTGATCTGGAATTGTATAACGAAAAGCAAATGGTAAAATAGCTGTTTTCGAGTTATTAATTGTGACTTATGACTTCTTATATCTAGCTACATTTATGCAAGCTTATATATATATAATTTAAAAAAAATGAATTAATTAATTTTTCCTATTCCGCTTAATCCACACGGGTTGTGGGCCAGCCCACCTGGCGTCAATCCATCATAGGGCGCGCACAATCACAAACATTCACACACCAAGGGCCACTTTAGAGACACCAATTAACCTAACACGCATGTTTTTGGACTGTGGGAGGAAACCCGGAGTGAACCCACGCAGACACGGGGAGGACATGCAGATAAAATAAATAAAAACAATACATTGCATCACATGTCAAATTTTACTATAAACTATTATAATAAACTATTCAGGGTTTATTTACGACGTCATGGTTAGTAATTTCATATTGAATATTGAATCTGCCGATAACAGACAGAAAAGGGGCTCAATCTCAAATAAATTATGCAACATAATGTACAAGAAGCTTTCTCCATGGGAAATAAGGGAAACAAAATCCCACTATCTAAATATTTACTATCCCAACACATTCTTGAACAGGTGCTACTGTATAGGATCAGCTCCCTAATTACATACAAAAGTTTACACTATCTAGCTAATGAATTGAATGTAAATTGTTATGGAAGATGATGTTATTGATATATAACCTCTTAGCAGTTCATTTGTTTGCCAGCTACAGACTTCAAATGGAGGCACACACTCACGTTACATAAGAAAACAAAACCGGGAGTATGTAACGGTCAGAGTGCAGTTTGGGAATCTGCTGTGATGTCACTCTGAAAACACGCACAGTTGCCTAGTAGACCAGAATCACTATGACTGAAAAATCAAAGACAATTAAGTGCAAGGGGCAATGGAGCAAGTGAGCAATGTACCAGGAAGACCAGTGGTCTGAAGACTGAGAAATAACACAACCTAAGCACACACCCATTTTACGGGGTCATATTCCTCTCTGTCATACAGGCTGGAAAGATACAGGTACAATAATTCTGACACGCATGTCAAACAAGCCTACACCACTACCCTTGTCAAAACCCTCAATATGTCAAGTGATATTCAAGGCAGATTGGACCACATTAGGCCATACATTGTTTGTTGAGGTACACAATCTGCTGTCACTTACTTACTAAAACAGTCACATAATAGCTTCTTATAGTCTGTATAAATCACTAAAAAACTTGATTATAATCAAGATTGCTAAATTCAAATCTAAATTAAGAAAAGTCAATTAGAAAGTAATTTAATTTCTTATATTTCTTATCATACAACAAAGAAGAAAACGGAAATTACTATTAATTACTATGAAATATATGCAATTCACATTAATTAAACATTATGACATATATTAATAAATAATCTTATTTTGTAAAATAGCACATTTTGTAAAAAAAAAACAAAAACCCAAAAACATTAAATAATATACAACCTATAATCGTTATTTATTATTATATTATGTTCTTAATGAAACTAAGGTAAAGTAACTTTTGCAAACAAATGATGGTGATTTTGTTTCCTTTCTTCTCTCAAACATGATCAGAAGTCATCACATAAGAGTAACTAAATATAGCCACATTAACAACTTCAATTCGTATTATTAAATGTGAAAACATAATAAAAAATAATAATCATTATAGTGAGAGGGGGAAAAAATGCACACTTGCATCTGGGACATTTACACATTACACCTACAGGAGGTTTTTTGACACTCCATTCTAAATCCATATGAACTGAAGAAGGAGTCGGTAATGTTCTCCTGTTTATGTTTACGATTCAGGACAGGACCAAAGTTACATTGATACTATTCAGACCTTCACACTAGGTGAATGTGATTGTGGAATATCTAGGAAGGATGAAATTTCACAAACTGACTTGTTGTAATAGTGGCATTCTATTACAGTACAGTAATATTTAGTTCTCTTTATTTAGTAGCTCTTTAGAAAAGCACTGTATTTTACAAATGTTTGTAAAGGCAAGTGGGTTCTTGATTTTATACACCTGTGGCAATGGGACTAAATGAAATACTTAAGGTTACTGATCGAGAGGTGTCTCTCAATACTTTTGACCATATAATGTATGTATATAATACACAGGGTATTGCACAGCACTACAAAATGCTGTCTTAGCCCCTTTCTCTCAACATTATAATAACAAATATACTACACATTCTGTAAAGCAATATTGTCCAAATATCATATCAGAAAAGTCTGTTAATATATTGCTGTTATTTAATGGTTTGATTGATGAACTCAATATGTACACAGTTTTCAGTTTATGGTAACCTCAACTTTAACATTTTTACCGCTTTTAACAGTTTACCGCTTACCTTTGAAACGTTTTAGGTTATTCACTGGAAAGTATTGATATTCAGTTAATTAGAAAAGCTTGAGTTAATTGGATTGGGTGTCCCAAATCCTTTGATCAGTAGTACATATTTACAAAACAAAGCAGATCTGACAGCAGCCTCCATACCAACCTGGTTGAATTCATAACAACAACACTGAGAATTAGACAGCACGAAGCACATGATCATGAAACAAAGCCTTCTCTATAGAGCTCCTTTCTGTCTGTAGTCTATGCTTATCACGTTGACCCTACCCCCCCACCCTAAAAAACAAAAGACCCCCCAAAAAAAAACAAAAAAAGAAAGCCCTCAACTCATTTGCTTAGGCTCCACATGAAGTCAGATTTGTAGCGTTTACCACGCTAACACAAAGCTGTCATGTGAAGCAGGATGAAGTACTCCAGGAGAAAAGCGCAATGACCCTGTGAGAGGACTAAATATAATTTTAGAGTTGCACTGGACCTTAAATAGGAGCGGCCAGTCACTGACGTCACTGAATTCAACACCCCTGCAGACGAGACTGTGTGGCTGAGATAAGAAAGGAACGATTAGCAAAAAGGTTTCAGGGTGCTACCATTAGGTTTCCAGAAGGTAACAGAGTACTGTGGAAATGTGAGCAGAAGCAATAAAAAGCGCTTTTCGATTTACTGTCTAAGTCTTAATTTAAGTGTTCTGCTTAAATCCTTAATGAAATTATATTAGGAACCCAATAAACATGAAAGGAGCATCCATACAAAGCTTATAAAACATATCAAACAATTATTTAACATAGTTTAACCTAAAAAACCAACAACTTAGGTCTCCTAAAACAGTACAGTCTTTTGCAATAAGTATGGGCATCCCTGGTCAAATAATATTTGTTGCCGTTCTAAGTGACACGAACGTAACCATTGGAGGGAACACACCCAAATGTCATATTTCTGTACATTTTAATGCAGACATTTAAAAATACATTGATAATACTCACAACAATTAGGTGATATTTAATTATGGGACATTTAATTTTTAAAAAATCCTCTAATTTTTGTGCACAGTGTATATTTGAAATCAAACATAACATTTGCATTTGCTAAGGTTTTGGCCAATACATATGGGCCTGGGCTTCGCAAGGTCATAACAGAAAGATACAAATGTAGACAATTATGTAATATGCAAGTTTTCTCCTTTTAACTGTCATACTTTTCCATTTTCATTTTTGCAAAGTAATGCATCAGGGACAACCCAGAGGATTTTGTGTGTGTTTTGGTCAAATGTTCTTGTACATCTGTAAAACTCTGTGAATGCTGGGAGGCAGGTGTTACAAATCTATTCTCTCACTCTCAATACATAGACACAGTATATACACTGTCACTAGCCACTTTATTAAATATAAACTGCTCACAAAAATAAGCAGATATTTCAAAATGAGTACAAAGAGAATCCCACAAGAACTGCTGAACAATCTGTTCATTTCCCATCACTGTCAGTGTGGTTTGGCAGTCTTGGGAGACCATACACCCTACTGAACAGTCAATGTGGGGCACTCTCGTCCAGTTTAACATGCTTCTGTTCACCCTCGTGAATATATCGCTTGGTAACTTTTTTAAGTTTGCATCTCATTTGCGTATGCGAGTAACAACTTTCACTTTTCGTTTGCTTTTCTGATGATCTTGTTTAATTAGATAAAATCAAACACTTATTTTTAATCGCATCATATTAATGCGTTTTAAAATATCCCCTAATTTTTGTGAGCAGTGTAGTTATTCAACTGCCCATTAAGGCATCTAATCAGCTAATCTCATGGCAGCAACTCAATACATTCAAGGATTCCCACTGAAGTACTCATTGAGCATCAGAATGGGGAAGAAGGGCAATTCAGGTTACTTTGAACGTGGCATTGTTGTCAGTGCCAGGATTTCAGAAACTGCTACTCTACTGCGAGTTTAATGCACTGACATCTCTAGGGTTTATAGAGAATGGTTCAAACAGAGAATATATCCAGGAATCAGTATAGCTTTGGGTGAAAATGCCTTGTTGATCCCTGAGGTCAGAATTTTTTTTACACACTACGGACCACTTAAGCATCGTTTAAAAAAAACCCCCCCCAGCCTTCCAAAAATAATGTTGCTGACCATGTTCATCTTTTTATGACCACAATGTACCATATTCTGATGGTTACTCCCAACAGGATACTGTAATGTGTCACAAAGTTAAATCATCTCAAATTGGTTTCAGGCAGGGTTGGGCATCCCATACAGGACTGGCTGAGCTCTGTGATGAACTGCATCACATCCAGAATATGCTTATGCCTGTGCCCTGTATTATGCGTGATATACACTGGATTTAGCATTTTACACAATCTAAGCTTCTATTTAGCCTCTGAAAATAACTTATTTATAACTCTTTGTTTGACTTTTAAAAAGATTCACTATTTTTCAAAAAAATCTTCAGACTGTCAGATACAAATTCAAAATCGTACCAGACATATTCAGATGGTAATTTCAAATCCACCTTTCTAACAGTCTTGCTCATGTCCCTCCTGCTCGACCTCTGTGTGTAACATCATGCTGATGATTGGTGTCAGGCTGCTGTTCTGCGCTATTAGCACCACCGCCTGATTCGCCTGTGATGCTGCAGCACGAACCCAAACACTTAAAGCTCAAACACCGAAACCCAACCCTAAACAACTTACACTGCACAGTTCCACTCGGTGTCCCATCAGCGCGCGCTTCGTCCACCATCACAGCGCGCGAGTGCGCACTTGAGCGTTATGTTCAGGTTAGTCAGTGTCCTGCAGGACTTTGCCTAGTCTAGGATGGAGGCGGCCGGTCAGATGACGCTGATGCTGCTGATGAGAGCGGGAGCGCGCTCGCACTGACGCGGCAGAATTATGATGCAACGGCGCGCGCTGGGGATTCTTAAAGGAGCACGAACTCCAAAACATTAACATTAGCTGCATTACTGATTATTAAAAAAAGCTTCTAAATCTTTTTTTTTCCTTCTGAAAAACACGTCAGCTGTGGCGAAGCAACTATGCAGTCAAAGCTTTGGGATTTATTTGCAGCGCATATATATACACATATATAGTTTTATTTAATATAATTAATTTAAGTAGTATCCACACATCATATCCACAAACAGTTCATTAATTTCAAACAATAGAACATTTACATTTATAAACATCTCACAAGAGAAAGTGAGGAAGCAACTTAGCGGTTGTCCCCGATTTACCTTGTGGATAAACTCTGACAAATCTGACGTAAGTGAATGTGAGAAACAAAAACGATTACTGTCATTTTCCTCCTACTACATAAGTATAAGGTCCATCGCAAAACAGGCAGTATCTGTATTTTCAATTGTCCATTTGTCCAATTTACATTTATTTACAATAACTTATTTTAAAAACTCAAGTCTAGAGAGATTAACTCCGAACGTCTGTTGAGTTCTGAGTTTCTACAAGAAACGAGACCTTTAAACAGGTTAATACATTTAAACGCAGATTCTTGGCAGTATATTCTGCAGGTGGCACTATATGACGTATCCGAATCAAGCCCAGAGTAGAAAATGCTCAGAACAGTACCTCGAACCTGGCAACAGGAACCGTAGTGTATAACAATAAATTCCGATTTAATAATGCTGACTGATCGTAAGGTGCTAAAGCAATGGTGAATATTTCGCAACCACACCTGACAGAAGAGGGTTCTCTTAAGTCTGGATTAAAGTTTGTGAAAGAGGGGACCTGGTGTGACAATGATGTCACTGTAGGGCTTGCTCTGGTACAGGTTCAGGGTTTGCTGCTTCTTCAGCACCAGAAGACAGAAGAACATGGACGCTGTCCTGGAGCGACTGCATCTCTCACACATAGCGTGAAGGCTAAAAGTGGCGTCCGGCCTGCTGTTCTCCTTCTGTTATGAGAAATTGATTGTACATGTTAGCTCAAAAAGAAGTTTAGAAACCGGACAGTAAAATGTGCCCTTAAATAAACCCGCCCCTTCATAAGGACTGACACACAGAGAATACCCTCATTGACCGTACGCAAATGGAAAGCAGATAAACACTGCCAGTATATCTGTCCGTAAGATCACGCATGACTTCTAGTATGATGACACAGCTCGTAATCCCTGCCCTAGAGTGCTGCCTCCCATCCAAACATTCATTTCCGATTCTGCTAATCCTCCCCGCTTCTTCCCTTCATCCTCAGCGGATCAGCACATTAGACCTTATTGGTGCAAGGATCCATAATGCCATGGGTGTTGGCTAGATGTTTGGTTAACTTACTCTGAGTGTCTGGAGGAGATTGTGTGCTCGTGTGGTTATTTGCTTCTCCTCCAATTCCTGGCTGTTCGGTGCAGACGGCTGGAATATAGAGACCAAAAAAAAAAAAAAAAAAAAAGATATCAAGGCTTCCTAAACAGAACTCGTTGTGAGTTAGACAGTAAAAATTAAAAGGATTTTAATGTTTTGGTTTGTTTTTCATGAAAACATGCTGAACTTGTAGTTTGCTGTAATTACATATACACACTGACCGTGCTTAGAGCTCCACAACGATACCAAACAGAGTTTGAGACAGTGTGGATGTTAAACACTACCTGTGTCTGTGTTAGCAGAGTTTCTTTCTCCGTTCTTGATGGATGTACCAGCATAGATTCATCAGAGAACGGCTCTGGACACCATGCCCCCAGCCTACTCTCCTAAAAGAGGTGGAGGAAGGTGAGAGGCAGGTTAAAGATAGGCAGGAGTAGGAGGCTAAGAAATGAAAAGAAAGCGAGAACAAGTAGGCAAGCAGTGTGAAGAGATGGAAGGGAAAAAAAGCAGAGCACAAATATAGACGAGGAAGGTCAGAACAGGAACTGATTACACGTTTAAGTGGAAGACGACTTGAAAAAGGAACATAAAGAAACATCAGAATGACAGACACGCTGTATAAATATAATAATAAATAAATAATAATAATAAATATATCAGGGATGGGTGATGTAGTCAGAAATCATATACAGCTACGCACCGTTTAACAAACATTGCGTTCTTAAAAACCGTAATCGGAAATAACAATCTCTTTTAACTTCTTATGTTGCAGCCATAAACAGTTGGTCACCTCAACAGGCAATCACAGCTGCGGACCCACAAACAGGGAGTTTGATTTTAAGAATGAACAACAGTCAACAGTGTGTGTGACTACCTCACCGTATGTGTGCTTGTTAGCTCACATTTGGACCAGTGACTGTTCCAACTTGGTGGATATGCTAACAAGCTGTTCATGGGATTCGTAGCTATATAAACGGGTTCACATTCACTCAATGAGTCTCTGTTTCTTTTAGTTGATCTTCTGTGTTTTTCATACTACTGTAAAATCAGTACATTTTAAATGTATCAAGTCCATCGTACAATGTTACGGCTTTCCCCCAACACAGGGTCATACAGCACTGCATTTTCTACAATTACCATGAATTTCCAAACTCTTGCCACAATTCAGAAGCATGCAAGTCTCTAGAATGTTACTGCAGGCTATAGCATACAATGTTCCCTTTACTGGACCTAATAGTGACAGCCTACTCTTGAAAACATCCCTATGCCATAGTTTTCATTCAAAGAAATGCCACGGCCAAGACAAGTTATTCTTTCTCATTATAAAGTGTTAAAACATGTTCGCTCTTAAGGCCTTAAGGTTTTGTAATGATTGTATCAGTTGGTTCTGTCTAGTTCATTTTTTTAAATAGATAAATAAAAATAAACAAACCAGACAAGAAGAGCAAAATGTCTTTTTGAAGGGATGAAGAAAACCTTTTGCTGTCCACAGAAAAATACGAATTAAAAAATAACATTGATTTTGGAAAAAAAAAAAAAGGAGATGAGCATTGAGAGTGGATGTAATTATACATGGTTCCAGAATGTTCCAAGAAGAGCAAGGAACAAACAGAGGGCAAAGGAACGAATATTTCAAAGTGTGAAAAGCTGCCAGCAAGAAAATACAGGTCGTGATTTTGAAGCACAAAAGCCACAGTGATTAGTCAGTGAGTGATTTTGATGGCTAAAGTTCATGAAAACGAAACAATGCCAAGTTATTTTGTCTCGTGGTAAACAATCTAAATTTTCAAACATGACTATGGGGACGAATCATTGGATCTCCTTCGAGACTGGAGACACTGCCATAGTAAAACAGAACATGAAAATTCCTTGAGAGTCTAACATTGTTTATGGCTTCGTGATGCCTTGACAGGGTTTGAACGCTGGACCCATAGTCCACTACCTGAACTACTAATGGCGAGAGTGCTTTGTACATGCTTGACATGATGATCTTAGACATGTCAGCCTATACAGTCGTACAAGAATCAATAATTTTAGACAGATTATTCGATTCTCATGCCCATCTTTGGGGGCGCAGATAATTATGAAGCTCACTGTGTACGTATTACGTTTGGATAGCCTGGTCATGTTAGTTTGAGCGTGTGCACTTGTCTAACACTGGACTGTGGAGGATCTGTGTGTAAGACGCTGGGTTCTAAGAAGCTGGATCTCTCTGCTGCTTGAGCCACAGACTCCTGCAGCAAGCTCAATTCCTCCACCACAGGCGCAGCACTGCTCTCACTCTCAGCTACAAAAGCATACAGAAATATAACAGCATTTTATTAGGACTCCCCATTGGTACCTGTGTGGATTGCTATAATGGAAATCTGTGGTTAGGTTACCCTCTCTGCCCTGCCCCCTCATCTCTTCGGGGTCAAGCTCAGACCGTCTCCCTGGCAACGCTTTGGCAGGAAACAGCTGAAAGAAAGTAAGAAGGGTGATTAGACAGAATGCACTGCTTTAGAGTAGCTCTGACAGAGTAATTACACAGAAACCTTGGCAGTATAATGATAGTTAAGGATGCATTTTCGCGCTCTTACTCTGATGCTGACATACGACAGACAAGGAAGGCCAAATGTACGAGCATGAGCGCCTGTCCACCTAGCTTTAAGTGGGTGATATCACCACTACCTCAACAGGTCACTCGTTAAGTACAAGCTTTACATCTACATGCCAAAATCTGGAGATCTTCCATCAAAAGGAATGGCATTTATACAAAGTGTATTGCTTGTTATGATCAGTTAGCTCTTTAGTTGCACTGTTGATAGTCAAACCCTGTTATCCAGACTCACCTCTTCTGCAAAACGGCTTGGATTATGAATGTTCAGATAGAAAGGGAACCCTATATCCATTATTTCTTATGGGAAAGTCCCTACCTCGTTTTGTCATCTTCATTGTTTTAGTAATGTCAGAGTGGTGCAGGAGACTCAAGCCTTTCCCCCCCCTCTCTTATCCTGTTAAGTGGGGTATGATAAAACCTTGGGTATGAGAAAGGAACTATGCAAGTTAAATTAATTGTTGACAGTAAGGATGAAGGTGCAGGTAGAGGCAAATGCCATTCCAAGACAGATCACAGATGTCGTATGATACCACGGACTGACTGTACATTTCCCCCAAAAATATTTTAAATAATATAACAGGGTTATGTCACATACTCACTCTTTTAAATACAAATAGTCTGAAATGTATATGTTGTAACAGGAACAGTGTAGTTTCAATTAAATCCCCAAGACTTTGGCAGCAGATCTATTAAGTCCTGTTGTGTGGTGGGGCCTCAATGGACTCTACTTGTTGGTACGACACAACCCAAAGATGCTCAATCGAACCGAGATCTGGAGGCCAGGTCAACACCTCAAACTACACCTAAAAAAGTTTTCAACATGGCCGGGTGGTGAAACGTCTCAAATTAACATCCATATGAATGCCAGTACTAAAAATCAGATTAGATTTTATTCACTTCAGCTGTCAGTGGATCTGGTACATAGGCACATTTATTGTACATTAGTAAAGACACACACGCACACACACAATTTTGTCTTGCTGTCCTCGTGAGAACTTTCTCTTGATATGAATGACAATGAAGAACTACTGCAGCTAAATAATGCTACCCGTACAGCCTCCCTAAATCCTAACCTCAGTAACCTAAATCAAGCTTTTGGTTTTTCAAACAAAAGTGATCACTGCGCAGAGTGCACATTCAATTAAACAGGGTTATCTTCAGCAGAGCAACACATTTGGCTCTATCTAATCTGTCATGAAAATGTAAAATGTTTAGAATTCAAATATATAGTGCATACAAAAATGGGATATTTTATCTTGAAGTATCCCCCATGTTTTGTGAGCAGTACATATTTAAATTCTAAACATTTTACATTTTCAAGACATTAGATAGACAGAGCCAAATGTGTGCCCCTCTGCTGAAAATAACACCCTGTATAATTGAGTGGACACTCTGCACAGTGATCATGCTGCATGTAGCAATTATAGAGAATATAGATGGAAATGCTGCACAATTATAAAGCTCTGGATTTGAGAATGGGTGTAGACTAATTAGCACTTGAACTGTACTTTGATGGCTGAGTTACCAGCAGAGCAAAGAAAATTTCATCCGTGTTTAATGGCGATCTGTAATGCAATTACAGTGCCTATAGAAAACCACCATGATCACCATCGTTTGGCTCAGGACATTACACCTTAACATCTTCCAGCTTTATTTGAAAATAAATTGTGACATTGTGAAAATAACTGTTTTCGATTCATTATTACAGTTAGCAACATATCTGGTTTGGATAAGTGGTCAGCTGCTTTAAGGTAACCATAATAGGGTTTTGGATCCTACACCTGGATAGCTTACTCTACTCAAAATCTGCTGGACTCAAAAAGCAGTCAGGATTAAAGGGAAAATTGAGGCTGCTGAGTATAACCCAAATTATTGAGGAATAAACACAGCAACCTTTAGCTATACAGCTGAAGATGGATATATCACTTTCCAGCACAACAACAACCCTAAACACAATGCCAAAAAGCAATGAAGGGCTATTAGGATAGGGAAGTAAATGGCCAATGCCCAGCCCTGACCTAAATCTGTGGACTGATGAAGGAAAGTTGTTACCTCTCGCCGTGAAATTGAACGGAACTTGCACACTAAACTGTGCGTGCATGTGCGAGCACATTACCTTCTGAAGATCAGTGTGCATGACTGGAACGCAGAAATGTAAGAAAAGATAATCAACGCCTCCATTCTCCTTCCAGTCCATGAGCTGCCGTGTGGGAGGAGCCATGTCCAGTGGGGTTGACAAGTCTGAATAGTCTTCTAGTTGATCTTTTATAGCATCGTTAGAAAGTTGCTTTAACTGATCTACCACCAGCTTCCTTTTTCTTCTCCCTCTTTTTCTCTCTGAAGAAGCTGAAAATAAGGTTTAAGCTGTGGCTAAGATTATGTAGCCCAAAGAATCAAAGAATCGTGACAATTTATTAACCTCCAAAGTGTGTCAACAATAGAGAAGAGGTGTATGGTAATGAAGCAGAAATACTTTGCTACCGAATTTAAAAAGTACATCTTTGGGATATTTATAGATTTCTTAAGTCTTTCATACTGCCAACAAAAGAATGAACCTTCTCACTTTCCGCAACAGGCAATAAGGAAACTTTGTTGTCGTTTCCTCTGTACTCTGCACACTTGCTTAAGGTTATATGGAGCCATGTGATTTGTAAGTCCCAATGGGTCCTAAATTGCTTAGTAATTATAGCCAACTGAAAGGAAAAGAAACCTCTTGGAATTCAGGCTGCAGTTAGCAATAGAGTAATAAAGTAAGTGTCGTGCTTTTACTTTTCACTTTCAATCCATAACTCACTGAATTACATAAACCTTTCAACATTTTAGAATAAAACAATCTGTGTGTTAATGACTTTGGCTAACTGTAGGATAATGCAAGTGGTTTAAACAATATGTGCTACACTATGATACAGAATAAAAAATATCAAACTTGTCAGTTCATGATGCATACTTATGATGGATCTGTGCAAACATAACTCCATTAAAAATCAGGGAGCCCCTGTACAATACGACATTATGTTAATGTTTATAATATCTTATGCAGTGTGTTTTTTATGGGTCTGGAACAGATTAAATAAATTTACATTGTTTGTAGGGCAAAAAGTGCTCAATACTCATCGTTTTCGGTTTTCAACAAGACTTCTGGAATGAATTAATGACGAGAAAATAGGTACCACTGGATAAAAGATCCTGTGTGTTAAATTACTTTCGTGTCTACGGTAGGGGCCACTATGATATTTACAATATAAACTCATCTGAGGTTTACATCCAACTTATGATGGATTTATGTAGCCCATCATAAATTAAGGCGCACCTATTTATGGGAAATTTGCCATTTTTGGCACTCAAAGAGTCTTCTGGAACGAATGAATGAAAAGTAGAGGTTCCACTGTATACATTAGCTATATGCAGTTCAAAACAAGTTATTGTTTGTGTGTGGTGTTGGCAATTGAAAGCTACCACAGAGGAAGAGGAAGTTTGTCCCCAATTTCCCTTCTAATAAAGATTTTTCTTCACGTCAAGATTTTGGCCAGGAAGAAACCGATATAGTTCTTTCTTCCACTATCAGACAGCTCCATAGCCCGTGTAATAAGGGTGACGCCAAGTGTCTAATCTCTGTATACACCCGGTTGTGATTGTCGCATCCTTGCAATAGGAACTCACGTGTGACAGCGACAGGTTCAAGGGCAAATCCTTCCCCTGCGTTCGTCAGCAGTGTGGACTCGTTCAGTGTGGGAGTTTGTGCCAAGGCATCAGAGGTAGAGGTCATATCTGTTAAAGGTTCCGTACCTGGTTTAAAAAAAAGGAAAATTACAAACATGTTTACTTCCAAGCCTCGACCCTTTGCCCCATCTGTTTTAGTGCTAATATTTGAGCTAAAGCATTTATTAGACAGCCATATCCAAAGTTACTCGCAGTTGGTACAATCTTACAAGGTACAATCCAAACAGCTGTGGATTAAGAGATTAAGGTTTTTAAATAGACTAAGAATGTCCTGAAGCAATATTGTATAAATACGGGTCAGGGTTAGAGAAGGACGATTCTCCAGGAGTACAGTGGAGGTGGTTTCAACATCACTGCTCTCAAAACAAACTTAAATGAATACATTGCATGAAAATGAATTTGTGTAAATAAATGGTAGATTGCCTTATTTACCCATTTCATTAACAGCAGTTGGCGGAGGTGTTGCAGGAACCTCTTTTAATGAATCTCCATAGGAATCAGTCAGCAAGGCATTCTCGCTAGCATTGGCAATGAAATCTGTACAGACAAATTTTCAAATATTTTCCAGACACGTTTGACCTTGAAAGATTGTACAGGTAATTTCCATTTAACGGTAATACAACCAGGGTCCGTTTGCTTTAACGTCCGAGGTCTTAAGAGTTACGATAGGAAATAAAATTTGTCTTTGGCAACATCTGTCATTTTTGTTAAGTGTACATAAGTACATGTACAAAAGTACATACACAAAAATTACTGTAATATACGTATAAGGGTTTGCATAATGTGTATCAAGTATCATTGTAATAAATAAAACACTATGTTAAAAATATATCTAAACTACTTTGTGACTATGGTAACATCCTGTTTTATACTTCGCAATGCGCATGTCAAACGGAGCATACCTGTACAATAAAACATACATTTTCCCAATCTGATTACTTATGATGATGTTTTAGGGCCACTGACCAAAAACATTTTGGTTGTAATATTTAGAAAATAAAGTTGCAATATTTGGAAAAGAAAATAACAAAAAATTAAGAGAATGTACATAATATGAATGAACATAATAATGAAATCATGACACATAGTTCTAGTTATACTTTCACATAAGTTTCACGAAAACAAAAACCAAAATATCCTGACACATCAGAATCAGATTGTTACAAGAGCTGAAACACTTGTGAGTGTGTTTATAATGAAGACTTGGATGTTATTGTGTCTTTTGTGGAAGGACACATCACAGGTAGCATTAGTCTACTGATGGTTGCAACATCATGCCATGCAGTTTTACAGGGGAATGAGAATGACACTAAAAATGATCCATTCAGAACCAGTGGAGCTCCAGTACGCTCTGCACCATGACAGGGTTTGCAGACTACAGGAATGGTAGTGCTAACACGTTATGGCAATTTATTAATATTTTAAACTATATCATGTTGCTAAAAATGTATAACATAAATAAAAGTAATAGTAACATAAATAACGACCACGTTTCAGCATTTAAACTTTTATCTAGAAATAGTACGACTGTTTTCTTAAATTACAAGTAATTCCCAGAAACTATACTTTTAAATATTTTTAAAATACTATGATTTTATTATCAAAATACTGCATGTTTATTCTGGCATATTGCAAGTTTGTTCCCAAACTATTAAGAATTTATTCTTGAAATCCAAATAGATTTTTTTTATCCAGTGACCCTAAAACTCCATCATAGATGATAATACTGTTCAGTTAATTAGAGAAAGTCAACAGCAGTACCAACAAGGTCAAAGTTCAAGCCTTCATCACCGAAGCCATCACCAGTTACACTGACACTGTGGAAACTTGTGTCAAACAGTCCCTTATGAGACTGGGTTTCATCTCCTGTTTAACAAAAAAAAAAAAAAAAAAAACCTTTAAAGCATGCTGGTTTCTGCAGTCTGTACTGGAATTTTCCATTAGCTCAGACTGTGTTCACACTTAACAAAAAAAAGTCTTACGCAAGTCATCCATAGTGAGAAAATTGCTTCCAAAGCTTTCCTTCAGAGTGATTTCTTCAGTGCGGCTCTGGTTCAGTGAGAAGTGATCAACTACATCAATGGCACTGGGGGAAAAAACAATCAACTCAAACTCTTTTTTGTTTCAGCACTGAGAAGGATGGTGACAAAAACCAGAAACAACTCAAAGAAATGTCATCTGTGTTTGTCTGAGGGCAATCAGTAGTTTGTACTTGAGGTCAGGCAGCTGTGACTCAAAGTCAGCGAAATCCTCTGGCAGAGTAATGGATTTTAGCATGGCCTCTATCCCTTCTTCAGGTAAATCTGTCTGCCCTGTCACGACAGAAAAGCAACTGCTTTAAAGATAACTAATTACTGTTTAAGCACTTCCAGCTATAAGCATGACCACCACCCCACCCCCAAATGGAGGATGCCTTAACCAAGTGAAAGCTTTTCATCAGCAGGCAAAAGACGACGAGAGTATCCACCACCAAGCCTCAAACACAACCCCACAACTATGTAATCACTTTTGTATCGCAGCAATTCTAATTGTTTCAGCATGCTACCTCCACCCCATACAGTCCTCGTGCCAACGACTAACTTCTCTGGCTGCCCACATCTGACTGGGTTAAAGCACATGGGTCCACACTTATAACATCCATTCATCAAATTTACCCAAAATGAATTAAAGGAACAAAAATCGCATCTGTTGTTTAATGGCAAGTTAAACTAAATGTAGACAATCTACACAAAAGAGCCATGACTTTAAAAATCCTGGTTAAACTTATACTGAGGTTGATGTTGTAATTATGCAAATTTGAAAGGTTTCTCTAACACCTTAACAAATCCAAATAGTCCCTGACTTACTATGCCTTTGGGTCATCTTAAAACGGGGAGTAACTGTATAGTGTGCTTTACAACAAAACAAAACAAAACCTGTTGCACAGCACATAAAGAATGCAGTATTTGTGGTCACCTGGTCGAAAAGCTATTTTGATTTTAACCATAGCATCATTGCAGTCTGCAAGAAGATACTTGGCCTTCCTTGAGTAGATCCTTACAACACCCAAAAGTAGGTGACCGGATGTTCGCAGACCAATCTTTATCTGACAGTAAAACATAAAGGGGGAAACACATAAATTGTGTTATCATTGCATTGCAACACTGACAAAACCAAGGCCTGCACAGTTCATTGTATTCAATCACAATTTTTCACGTTGAAAAACCGTACTCGTTACTGGTAGGCAAAGATAAAGTTAGATCACTGCATAGTGTTATATCAGAGTACGGCCAAAACAGGACACAATATTTTGCAGACTGTCAGGAAATACTGGGTCACTTTAGAGAGAATGACTGACATGACTCTTTGGAGTCTGGAGTAACCGGAGAAAACCCACACACAAATGGTAAACATGCAAACCTCACACAGGCGAAGTCTGAAGTAAGACACAAACTGGGGTCTCTGGCATTGTGCCACCATGTCCCAGTTCTCTCTCTGCATCTCCCCTGCTCCGAGAGATGGAGCAGTACATTCAGTCTGCATGCCAGCTGAGCACGGTTTACTTTCATTTTTGGTGAATTTTGATGCATTAATCATTACGTTTATGCACATAGTTTCATCCAGTACAAAGAGTACGAGAGAAGGATTACCAATGATACAAAGTATTACACATAAATAAAAAAAGATAGTTTAAATAAACAATATTTTTACTGTAGTATCACCATATACACTTCTCACGAAAATTGGGGGACCTTTAATTATTATTTCCTTTTGTAGTATCCCCTAATTTATGTGAGCAGTATCTTGAATAATTAAGTGAAAACATTCCTTTTTTTAAACTTCGGAATGACAGTTCAAATAATGTATGATTGTGCCCTCTGGTGTTCAAAAAACGCAAGTGCAGTCAAGTGGTATGACTGTGGGTGACTGCTAAACACGCAATGGCTATTTTCAATTTACATTAACTGAAGGCCTAACTCTAGTAATATAATTAGTTTTATACATAGCAAAAGTTTATATAGTAAAATACATAAACTTGTCTAAAAAGTTGAGTTGTTTTTAAAGTATTTTTACAATTTACAGTCAAATCACAATTAAAATGTATACATTTAAACAAACACACGTAAAAGAACAAAATGTAGTGAAAAAAATGGTTTCTGTTACTTTACCAATATCCTCTTATTGTACAGTGTTGTGCAAGAGTCCCATATAGTACCTGAGGGGAGATAATATCTGTGATGGTTGTTTCCAAGTTACACTCATACACTTGAGCTTTGGTTATCTTCTTTTCCCAGTGGGCTGCGAGCCAGATCCTGGCTAGGGTTCCCCGTTTGGAGGTGAAGAGTTGCGTAAAAAACTCCATCCTTAGAGGAAAGAGATTCTGAAAGATATTTTAATACCTTATTGACACCATGAACCGTTTGAAAAATTTTGATGGAAAAATTGTCAGGTTGATTGAGCATCAGTGTAACATAAAAGACGTAAAGTTTTCTTCTACCCACATTCTCCACTATCCTATCTGCAAAGAACCAAACAAATATTTTAGTCAGTGAAGGATTACAAGGTATGTCAAGGTGATTAAACGGTAAAGTGCTCGAAGAAACTTGTTGTGATACAGCACAGGAGAATTTGCTCTTTTTATTTAAAATCCCATGGTTACGGCACGTTTAAGTATGCTGAATAAGCTGAGTAAGCTGAATGGGCAAACACACTTCACAGTAACCTGGTCCTATTATTTGCAATCTACAGTTTCAGGATTTCATCTATGCCTCTTCTAACCATGAACATTACCAAGGATGTCACTCACTTAGCAAAAAAGAAAACATACAAAGAAACAAACAAAAAGAGCTTAAGAGTGAATGTATTCACTGCAACAACTAACTTATTTTACCATCTCAGAACAAACTAAGAAGACTATGACACTTTTCTGGAGACAGCTGTTTACAGCAGGCGTAAGCCAGCCAAAATACCAGAACAAAAGTGCACCCAGCAAACCTTAGTGGAATCATTCTGCAATAAAAAAAAAACACCTGATGATAAAAAGATGATAGACAACAAAGCCATAACAAATGCTGACACCGATTACATTGAGAAAGACATAGCGATCATTTAAGCGATTGAGAGAGATGCGTTCAAACAACGTTTGAATACTTTAGAGCAAATATATACTAGTTACTTCCAAAGTATCAGTTATGATCAAATCCCAGAATATATAGAGATACATTCTTTCAATTTCTCACACCCCTACCGTACCGAAAAACGGGTAAAGACTTACAGAGAAGTTCATTGTTTTAAAATGTATGCTATGCAATAAAAATAAGAGGTGTTACATTTATTCAGAACATTAACAAACTTGGTCGACTTGAGCATATTTAGGTGAAAGTTTGATTTTTGCCCATTAAAATAGTCTGAATTAATTTAAAAAAAAAAAAAAAAGCGTAGTAGCAGTGCGCGCGACATTTAAAACGGCTATCGTATAGCTAGCAACAATCAAACTTAAACTAACTTGTTTCACCACCAAATTCTTATCTTTTCATGAAAATAAAACAGACGTTGTTCGAAACTTATGCGACCGTCCAATTGAGATACGATATTTTAACATTAAATTCTGTAACTTACCTGTTAACGTGGGTCGTTTACTCAAGGTGTAAGGTTTGACAGATCCGTGAAATATAGAGCTAGTTAAATTAGATAAGTAACGCAGCTCGTGCATCACGCTTATGCTTATGCTCGCGAGCGGACAATTAAAATCAAAATCAAAGTTTTATTCAAATATAATGCACTACTGACTTTTTAAATATAAATTAGTAGAATGTCACGTTGTAACGATGCAGGTTTTCATTTAAAGTAATCTCAAATTTGTGTCTCGCGAGCCATTATTGAGAGATGACGTTATAGTTACGCTCTTGCGGCATTAAGGTATAGGCCAATCTAAATTTCCACTCTAATTATCACACGTTGACGTTAAGGGTTTCATTTCATGTGGTTAAACTGACACGGTAACATTGTGAATAAACCATAGGCTGAACATACAGTCTGTGAAATAACCTCGTAAAAGCAGCGTCCAAACCACACGAGCATAGTCACTTTATTTGCACTCAAGCTCAACCTGGTGGTTAGGATTTTAGTGAGGATGTACACGAAGCTTTACGGTAGCTTGTAGCGGGGTGTAGAAAGTGCCGCTCCCTACAGGCATTGCATTAAACATACAGGATTTAAAGTCTGGAGCGAACTAAATATGACTAAAGAAAAAAAAATGCTAATCTGAATATGTGTGTCAAGTTATTGAATAATAGAATGAATCACACTGCACATGTATATATGTATATGTTTTTTGCATAGTCATTAATTCATTTATTCAATCATTCATTCATTCTCATAATCTCTTTATCCAATCCAGAGTGTTTACACACTCTTTAACTAGATCAGCTCATACACATATTTTTGAAAGTGGGAGGAAACTATAGTACTCACACAGACATGGTCAGAACATGCAGTATAGTCTAGAGTAGAGTCTGGGCTGCTGGAAATATTGAACCAGAGAACTCCACTTTATTAGGTACACCTCCTTCGCACCCCCTTCTGCCTTCAAAATTATTTGTGGCATAAATTCACCTAGGTCTGGTGGGGCACCATTTTCAAACAAGTTGTATCAATAACTGGCCGGATACTTATGGTTAAAGATCATTCAGCTGTCCCAATATATATGGCTCCATTGTAATTCCAACCATGCCATGCTCTCTCTCTCTCTCTCTCTCTCTCTCTCTCTCTCTATAT
>JAUZST010051849.1:0-22500 GCA_034779995.1 Parotocinclus haroldoi | reverse complement strand
ATTCCACACAGAGAGGAGCTGAATGTGATTCAAACCTGAACTGATACTATTCGCTGTAGTAACCAACTACCAAAAATAAATTGAGCATAACTATATTAATTTACCATTACAAAATAAAAAGTTTATTGGAGTGGAAGTGTATTGCTTGCCAATTTGTCACAGTAGCAACAAGCCAACCGCTAAATACCCTTTAGCCATCTTTTGGGCTAACTGGGTCTTTTTTTACAGATTATTTGAATTGTATATTTTAAATAATAAACATAATATTTACATTTTATGTTTACATTTATAGCATTTATTAGACACCCTTATCCAGAGCGACTTTACAAATGATACAGTCTTACAATCCAAGCAGTTATGGGTTAAAGCAGCACAGCTTGGCTGATGATGCAAACTGGCATATCAGAAATATTTTAAAGACTTATAGTGTGTACTGAAAGAAATCAAACTGCGCTAAAATCCTTCTCCAAGCTCCTTCTTGATTGCTGAGCATCTCCCCCGTTTACGGAGATTATGCCCATCAACTCACCAGAGAAAGCTAATTTTGGCCGCTTGTAACCATAAGCTTGTTCTTCGGTCATTATCCAGAGCTCATGACCACAGGTGAGGGTGGGGATACAGATCAAGGTAAACTGAGAGCTTTGCTTTATGGTTCAACTCCCTCTTCACTACAGCATTACTGCTGACAGTCCACCCAATTTACGATGGATCTAACCAGATCAGGTAACAAACTAGCCAGATACCCAAACATTGAGGGGACGTTTATTCCACCACTTAGGAGTCAAAACAGAGAAGAGTCTAGATACATGCCTTCTTCGTCGCCTGAGAGATTAGGGGACCAGTCGAGCAGTGCTAGAAGACCGGAGTGTGCTGGGAAGCACTACTGGGAAGCGTGGTGGTGGCACCATTATGCTGTGGCTGTGCTTTTATTTAGCAGGGACTGGCCACTCAGTTATGACTGAAGGTAAATTGGATCAAGCCAAATAAACTCAAGGGATTTTAAAATCTGTCACCCTCTAATAGGCAATTTAAGCTGTTCAGGTGATTCTCATTCCTTCCCTGACCTTAAACATATGCCAAAAAAACAGCAAGTACCCTAAGAAAGGGATGGTGAATTTCTTTGAGTGAGCCAGAGCCCTGACCGAAACAATAGTAGAAGATCTGTATTTGGATGTGAAAATAGCGTGTTGTGGCTCACCACAAAATGGAAAGGATATGAAGAATTTTGTAAAAGGAATGGGAGCATATTGCCCAATCTAGGTGACTGATGGCTGGGGTTTTAAGAACAGGGTGGCCCTACGAAGCACTACATCATCATAACGATCACTTTTCCAACGCTGTTATTCTAGTGTTTTTAATGATTTTGGAACTGTTGCCTATTTACACTGCTCACAAAAATTAGGGGATATTTCATTATGAGATATTTCTTTTTGAAGTAGCCCCTAATTTTTGTGGCCAGTATATTTTAATGTTATATGGAAAATTGTGTAAAAACAGGTTAATAGGTTTTTATTTTAGGCTGTAAAACAAATTTCAAATGAGCTAGAACTATTTCCTACAATAAGCTGGAAAACTGTGATGAACCTGTATTAAAGTAAATGGTAAGACATTCTGACCCAGAAGAGGGATTAAAGACTACTTACATTTATAGCGTGTAACTACCGTAAACAGTTTCTAGCAGAAGCGAAGTTAAAATAGCATCCTAAACCGTAACCTCATTCAGTCTCACAATAAAATACAGTCCTGAAAAAGAAAAAAAAAACTTTTTGCTCTTCCAGTTGATAAAATCCAGCACTCTAGTGAGAAGGAATGAGGACGGAAACTCCCGGTTAGCAGCTGCTCTTTCTCAGTGGCCCAAAACAACCTGATGTCACAAGGAGCTATACTCCCTACTAAAATTAAAGCAGGTTAAGAAAATAATTGCACAACTACCAGTTCCACACAGCCGAAGGGTGACGCATCATGTTTAATTAGTAATGAGTGATCTGTGCAATATTACACAAATATGATCTTTTTCATAAGTGTTTAAACCTACCATGAGTTATTAAGTCTCTGACAGGTTAAACGTGGAGCTGTGCACAAACGGTGCGCTATTAAAATTTTAACCTTCTGTAACGAGTATGGACAAATTGGATAGAGTTTATTATGTAGGGTTTGATCGTCAGCAGCATATTCGTGTCAGTGATACTCAGGCTCGGGCCAAGAAAAAGATCCTTTTATATTTACACACTTTATTTACACCGCCATTACTTTGTAATTCTGAAATCGGTTTGGTCAAAAAATATTATAAACTACTGAAAACCTTTTCCAGCTGTCTGTCTGGGGTTCTGGCAAATATCACTAACTGGAGAATATCATTAAGATCAAGGCTTTCATCTGCTACAACGCTAATACATCAAGCTGACGACAGTTTTTTAGGTCTTCAGCTGTAACTGATGCTTCCTTGGCCACAGTTTAATAATAAAGTTCTGATTTTTCCATTTGTTACCAAGATCCTTTTCTCAGGCAAAACAGTGGCACTCAGTACACATTGCCATTATTTTCGGGAGTTTTGAACTGGTTTCTTTGATACAGAAAGATTTGAACATGAGACATGTGTTGGGATGAGGCTATAACGGTAGATATGGATCTGAATAGATACTTTACCTCTACCTACACCCTCCCCTTCCTTTTCTCTATTTGTTGGTTAATTGTGAGATATTGTTTTTGTTCATTAAATTTTCTGACATTTAGTGCTAGAACAATAAGCTGTGATACAGCTGTGAACTTACATACAAAAACATGCTTACAAAAAAGACCTCAAATACTGATTATCCTGACCAATATTCCCCTTTCCACTGGGTAATGGTGTAATGGTTCTGGGCTAGATGCTTCCAAGCCCAAAGAAGTCAATGGTTAACATTTGGCTTATTTTTTGCAGAGTACAGTTTAAGTGGTATTTGTGACTGTACTTCTGTATTGTAGAACTTCAGAAAAAGGTCTGATAAAGTAGTCCCTTGCCCATGTGGTTCTATCAGCTATTGATTAATGCAGTCCCGGAGATCATGGTTCTTCATTTGAGGCCTGTGATCGTGCCCTTTACACACAGAAATTCCTTCCGATTCCTGTGGTGTTATGCTATTATGATTTTATGCAGCATCGAGCAAAATATGAAAATCCCTTCCAATCTTTCTTTGAAGAACATTGTTTTTAAGCATTTCAATAATTACCTCTGGAGATCATCTGCCCATCTTTGCTCCTCAAAGACTCAGTCATTGGTGGATGTCCCTTTTTTTACCAAATCATGATTAAAATAATCTCTTAATATCACATGATTATTCTGTTTTTCAACTATTTTCAAGCCCCAACTGTTCCCCATTCCAACAATTTTTAATGCAAGTCCAAAATGAAATGGAGTTGACCAGAGAAAATATGAAATGTCTTGAGTTTATACTGTCCACAAAGGAGTAAAGTTAAAAAAGAAAAAAAAAAGAAACACCGCCCTTTTTTATTTACATTTTCCATACTGCCCCAATCCGAATTTGGGGTTGTTGAGGTAAACACCAGGATCAAACTTAGTTTAATGCATGTAGAATGAATCTAAAACCGTGGCTGGCTTTCAAACATGCCACTAATCCAAGCTGCCAATCTGAAAAACGTTTCTTATTAGCTGTGGTAAAAGAAATAGATTCTGCTTTTGCATGGAGTTTGCTGGAACATTCAGAACCTGCCCAACTGTTACAGCCCATAAAATACAGACAGAGCAGGACTCGTGGCTCAGCTGAACACAGCTTTTCCACCCAGGCTCTTCAGACTTTTCAGCAAAACTCATGCAGCTGCAACAAAGTCAGTATATTTATGAAACTCATCATTAGTGCGGCGAATCGGTGGATAATTCATCGCTGCTCGCTGAAACTGCTCGGACGGTTCTGTTATGAGAAAATGCTTCAAACATCCCACATCTGAATTTGCTTTTATGAATCTGAGGTCGTCATTTCACTGATAGGTTAAAATATTACACTGGATATTGACACTGAAGAAAGATATATGATCAGAATTAGCTTTAACATGGACTGGATCTTCTTTTTTTATTTGGATATAAGTCTGAGTCTGAGTACTCTCTGGTTAGATTGCATGCTCTTTCAGGGTTAAAAGGGGAAAAACATTAAAAACATTGATTTTTACTCATTTAAATCAACCATAAACAAGTCACTTAAGTACCTAGACCTTTTTTCCAACATGTTTTAAAATGTATGAATAAAAAGCAGCATTTATAAAGTTTTTAAAGCATAACACTGAACCAGGGGTGCCAAAACATTTGAAATAATCATCTGCACTTTCTTAACATAATCCTTAATTAGCAATGAATGCCAAGTCTTTATTACAACTATTTAATAATCAAATAATAAATGAAAAGTTTTATATTATTATTTTGCTTATCTTAATTACATATTAGAAAATGACAATATGGTAAATGTACATGGCACCTCTTGGCCACTAGTCTAACAGCAGCGCACAGAACAAGCCACCATTATATACATGGAGTTTACAATCCACAAGAGTGTGCTCACATTTAATCAGCATGAATGAGCGCCAGCGCAAGCTATTTAAGCGTACCAGCAGCAACCAGTTACTAGGCCATCAAAGAAAGAAAAAAGAGAAGTTTGAAGAGCAAATTAATTGTAGGAGGGACGCAAAGTAGTGTTGGGAAAAGTAGTTTAAATAGTTTCCGGAGGAAGGCATCTGGGATATATTTATATTATTATATTTATATTGTCCAGTGAAGTTTGTATTCAGACACTACATGTAACATGTAGTCATTTCACATTCCATCATTTAGCTTTTAGAAGTAATGTTGTTTTTTTAATTTTCAATTATACCAATATAGCAGATTTCAAATTAAAGGGCACAGTGGTTAGAACTGTTGCATCACAGTTTCAGAGACATTGGTTCACATGGCAGCCCAACCACAGTCTATCACATTCTCCCCTGCACAGTCTTGGCTTTTCTCCATGCACCCTGCTGTCCTTCTATAACCCTGCTTTCTCTAAAATGTCCTAGAGTACATCGACCTGGCGATGCACTGGCACCCTGTCTAAGATTGGTTTCCACATTGCACCTTGAATTGGATTAAATTGGGTGTGGAGTGAGTGAGGTTTTAAATTGAAGAATAAACGGCAGCAATATAAGATCCGTATTCTGTAACTTCCAATAGTTTCAGCTAGTTCTAACATTGTTTTTAGCCATTCTTTATATCTCTCTAACAGTGAGTTAGTCTCTGAGTTTCATAAACCCCTTTAGTCCGGCGCTTCAGGAAACAGACAGAACCAGGCCTGCACCGATAGCGACCTGAGATTAGCGACTGAAGCACAAGACCACCACAGAAGAAAGTCTGTCCTCCGACGCGCCTGATTAAACTCATCAGTTATTGTAATTATCGAGAGCATAATTAGTTGGATCAGGTTTGTTACACGAGGAAAAACATAAAAAAGGTCACCATTAGGATTGCTAATTCAGCTCAATCATAAAGCCATTAGCAAACTAGCCTGCTCAGCTAGTCTGCAGAGTAAATCATTAAAAAAAACATTCATCAACAAACTCACCTAGAAGTCAATCTGAAGAAAAAATATAGTAGAGCTCGAGTGCATGACGAAATGGTAATTCAGCAGATTCCTTAGTTAATCCTTAATACTGAAGGATCCATTACTTAAAACTAACACATATTAACAAGGAGGATTCATCACATAAACGTTATATAAACGTTCACATTCATGTGTTCAAACGTGTGCCAAGGTTTGGGCAATTCTCCTGTCTCTGAACTTATCTGACTTGTAAACGGTGCATTAAGTTCATGTGTAAGTTTGTTCCATGTTGAGTCTCAATAGCGTTTCTTCGGCGTTCACACTGCAGAGGCAAATCAGATTTTTAGACCGAGTGTCTGCACTGCAAATTACAAGAGATCGGATTTTCTGTTCTTATTGCAGTCACAGTCACTGGCGTACTAATAGCGCTATTATTATGGGGATTCAGCAACAGATTATGATTTACTCAGGGGTCCAAATGTTTAAGATCACTAGTAAAAATGCTTACATGTACTGTGCAGAAGGATTCATATTGCTAAATGATTTGTAATTAAACACACCGTGCCATAAAAATGTCCCCTACATTATAAGCATTTTCACATTTTCACTTTTTACCTCCACTCTATATAGTCATATCCTGACCGGTCACGTACTGAGCTTGAGTGCTATGTCGTTTTTTTTTTTTTAATCAGCAATTTTCAGAGCATTTAAATACATCTGATGAAGTTCCCTCAATTGTAATGACTCAACTTGAATGTTGTTCAAACCAAGAGTTTCATTACGAATACTGTCATTAAGTACTGCTTAAAAAGAAGTTTATTTCCTGGGGTTTTAGACAACTTAAGACTTTTAATCTTTTTTTCTTAATTGGATCTAAGGCCGTGATGATATCCGAGTGAATGAAATGGACTGATTTATCCGATTTGCAGATTTTTGAAACCACATATTTTGTATTTTACAACGCAGCACTTAGGTTTACAATGCGGTAAGGGCCTGTAAAGAGAGACACGGCCATCTAGACTCCAATTTTACTGCTGTTTCTCTGAACCTGTGCACTTTAAAATGTTATACATACACTTTTATTAGGCTGTGCTGAGAGAGAAAGAGGGGTGAGCAACGGCTTTTCCCCTGTTATTCACTCCTTTACATTATAATATAAGAATCCGTGACACCCCATCCAGTTTACAGTCAGACAGCTATCCGTCCAGGAGCTATGTAGGAGGGCTGGATGCTGCACAATAGACTGTTATGCATACATGACAATACACGGTGGTCTGTTAATGTTTATACAGGTATAAAGGTCTGCTGGAGAAACATTTACTTAAATAAAACCAGCCACGTTATGGGTGAATGGTGTGGTTTAATACTTTAAACATGATTCATTTATTTATGCAGAATATGCCCATATCCTGATATTTCCTCACTCTAGCTAAAACACTGGAGTAAAAGAACACAGTGCAACTAAAAGCATGTTAGGGAGGTGTAGGTGAAACAACAAACAGAATAGTTATAAACTGATTGGGGTTAAACTCTTGATGAGTCTTGGGGTGAGTGAGAAACTTGATCCAGTTTCTGTTTGGAGACAGTGGGACAGAGACGGCTCGTTCCTCCACCCCGGGTGCAGCATAGATTAGTGTCATTAAGCTTGTCTTCCTTTAGTCTTGAGGGATGAATCCATTCAAAAAATTCTTAACTCTCAAAGAGTACAAGGTAAACAGGATTTGATGAGGAAGATGCTGGCACTTCAGCTTCGGCGAGGTAGTAACGGGAACGCAGCAGTGGGGTGACGTGGGACAATTTGGGTGGATGGAAAACCAGATGTGCTCTATAAACTGTTACAGTTCAACTGAACCTGTTTTTATTCTCTCAGGACTCTTATTCACAACCTGCTACGCAGAACATCTGCTCTCTTATATACAATTACTGTTTGCCAAGGACTATTATGAACTTTGTCCAATTGTCTGGTCTTACCCAGAGGAGGACTGATTCCTTTGTTCCTCTCATGGTTTCTTTCTTCTGCGACTCAGGCAGTTTTTCCTTTCGACTGTCACCTCCAGCTGCACTTTCAGAGTCCAGATTTTTTTGTAAACCTTCTTTGTGGCAATGCCTGGTGTTTAATAAGTGGCATATAATATACTGAACATGCTCTACATTTGTAAATCGGTTTTGTTGCATGTCCTGGGTATTGTACTGCACTGTGTCGTGTCGTACATTACAACACAGTCACATGGGAAATATTCCAACTCAGCGTAATACATGTACGTAAATCGTTAATTTAACAATAACGCGTAATCTAGAGATATCCTGTCACTAGTGTTATTGTACTTGAGTCTGGTCTTGACCTCATTTGGTCTCGGCCTTGTCTAGTCTTGGGGTAAGGTGGGATCAGATATTGTAGTAGAGACCAGCCATGTCCAATGCATCTGTCTAAGGTAATGGTAAATATAAACGGAACCCCTGCAAACCCAGACCAGGATAAGCAGGAGGAAAACCAATGGGGAACACAAACTCCTTACTTGGGTTAAAACAGAGATAACCTAGGTACAATGTTACTCCAGTAATTAAGTTAGTAATCCTCCACTTGAGTAAAAGTACAAAAGTATTTTTCATACGTATTGAAATTAAAACTAAAAGGATTTGTTATTTCTATAATATACTCTGCTTAATCAACAAATTTTAGGTTAAAGGACTCTAGTGTCACTCTTGGTATGTCAATCTTTTAAAAGCAAAATATGAATTAGTTCAACAAGTTCAAAACAAAGTGCACATCACACCCTGATTGGTCAATTTGTTACATTGTTACATTTTTATTCACACATAAGCTGGAAGGAACCGGAGAAGAAATGAAGATACTTTGAAACGTAAAGGAGTACAAATCAAGTAGAAATACTTCTGTAAAATCAAGATACATGTCAAACTACCAAGTATAGTAACAGATTACATTTAAATCAGTACTGTCTACCACTGGGCAAAACTTGATGCTTTGCGTTTGCGTTGCTTTTACTTATAGATAATGTTATGTCTAGTTTCTGAGTTAAAGAATTATTTATGGCTATAGCAAAAATCTAAATTGTAGCCAAAAGTGAGAGAAATAAGGAAATGAGGATCATGAAGGTCATTCAAAGGCAGCAGTTTGTAACAATTTCAATTATACTGTAGATTCATTTAAAATATGGCCTGTGGGGCTTGCTTAAGGTCCAGGTAATAAAAAGGTCAAGAGCTCCATGTTTATGGTTATTATTCAAAAGAAAAAATGGTGTCTTTTCTGATGTCTATTTCAAGCCCAGACTTGTCCCATTATGTCATCCTGTATCGAATCGATTCTAAGAATAATCCTAGAAGAGTGTGGAGACTCAAATACAGTCGGTAGCAGCGCCAAGTCATCACGGCTAACTCGTTGAAGGGCTCAGATGTGGAAAAATAAGTTTAGCACCCCAATCCAAGTGAAACTCTGAGGGATTTAGCATGTGTTTGTGTGTCTGTGAAATAAACAGAGCTTACACACTTCCTCAGCAGCTGCAGTATCCTAAATCAGTATTGTCATAGCGTTACGCTGCGCCGCATGGTTTCTCTTTTGTTCTCCCTCTTTCTGGTGGAAAAGTCGATGATTCATTATGTAAATCTGAGGCCAGGAAACAGGACGAGTCCCGAATCTGATTGAGAGAAAAACAGAAAAGAATAAAAGTTTATAATGTAAACCGAGCTGTTGAATTTACCTACGTGAGCATCAAAGATACACACAGGCTCCATTTACAAACGATATTTACAGTTCACTAGCCCACCACTGTGGTGACCCGGGTTCAAGTCTCAGCAGTGCCTTTCGGTCAGGTCGGTGTGTTACGGATACGATTGGCTGTGTCTGAGATGAGGAGGCTGGTCTTTCTACAGTGCTACAAACGTGACTGCTGCTGGACCTGGACCATCCAGGGCATGCTTATGCTAGGACAAATAAAGAACTAAAAGTTCGTACTGCAAAATGTTACTAATCGAGGATTGTATGGTACAAAGAATGTCGATTGGCTTGGGATCCTAAAATCTTCGGTGCTCAGTAATATGGAAAATGCATGGATAACACGGGGGTGGGGGTTGTGATTCATACGGAAAAGCACAAATACACCGATGTTTAATGGGCTACATTAAGAACGTTCCTTATTCTGCCTGCCAGAGGCACAATGAGCCGTTCAGTCCAGAATTACACAATCTGAGCCTGCAGTAAAAACTACAAAACACCTCAACATGTGTGTGTGTTGGTGGGCCAAAATTGAGAAAATCTCTTAATTGGGCTATAACTGGTCGGCTTTGGCATTGCAGTAAGAACTAGGGACTATTATGAATCAAGACGTCATCTATAAAGTTAATTTGGCACATCAGGACCAGGTTTACCAGTGTGTGTCCTAATTCTTTTAATCTCACTTTAAATTATAGAAGTGGAGGCTGTATTATCTGGATTGAAGTTTATTAACATCTCTATGTATGAATGTGTGCAATGGGAAGGAAAGGGATGAAGGAGGATGAAAAATAGTAAAGGATGTACAGTGTAGGCCCAATTTCTGAGCACTAGAGAAATGAAGTGCTTGTTCTTTGAAAAACAAAGACTTATAACACAAATATCTAAGCAGTCAGTCACATGGCAGAAACGCAACACATTCAGGTAAGTAAGCATGGTCAAGACGGCCTTCTGAAGTTCAATCTGAGCATCAGAATGGGGAAGAAAAGTGATTCAAGTGACTCTCGACGTGGCATGGTTGTTGATGCTATTACTCTGTTCGGAGTATTTCAGAAACTGCTGATCTACTTGGACTTGCCGCAATATCTTTAGGCATTACAGAGAATGGTTCAAACAGGATTACCGATCCAGTGAGGGCAATTCTCTGGGTGATAATTTGTTTTTGGAGGAAATTGGCCAGAGTGGTTCGAGCTGAGAGAAAGGCAACAGTAACCAAGGCATGTAGCAGAACAGGGTTAGGGTTAAGATTAGGGTTAGGAGAGGCTCACCAAATTTAGACCATAGAAGATTGGATAAATGTGGCCAGTGGCCTGGTCTGATATGTCTCTGTTTTTTTGCTGCAACATTTGGATTTGGTGTAAAAAAAGATGAAAGCATGCATCCATTCTGCCTTTTGTGAGCAGTTCAGGTTAGTGGTGATGGGGTAAGGGTGTGCCAAATATTTTCTTGACACACTTCGGACCCCTTAATATCAACTATGCATCAGTTAAACACCACAGCCTACCAGAGTATTGTTGCTAACCATGTGCATCCTTTTAAGTCCACGAAGCTGGAAGCATCTCAATCTGGTTTTGTGATCTTGACAGTGAGTAAACTGTACCCAATTGGACTCCACACTCACCAGACCAGACCAACAATTCAATGGAGGATGTGACGGGAGAATCGCTTCAGAGATGTGCAGCTGACAAATCTGCAACAACTTTGTGACGCTTTCATTTCAATATGGACCACCGCCTTTTTGATATGCTATGAATAAGTCCCTCCTGCATATTCAGAAGCACTTTCACTATACACACCTAATAAAACGTCCTTCCTCTGAAAAATCTTGTGTATTTCTCTACAATTTTGAATATACATAAAACAAATTTTTAAAACAGTAATTGTGCTCCGGTCTTTTGTTGCAACTCTACTTGCCTCTGCCTGTACTTTTTAGTGTCCAGTGCGGTGTAATTTACAGAATTTGGATACGGTGTCAACCTAGGCATTTAAAAAAAAAAAAAAAAAACGTTCTTAAAAGGGTCCAAACTCCCATGTACTAACTTTTTGTCAACCTGCTCCACCCAGATGTGTGGCTTCTTCTTGAATGTCAGTACCTAAAATATGTGAACGTGGCATAATCGCCCATGCAGTACCACAGATTGTCCATTGAGATTCTTTCTAGAACTGACAGCAATAATAAAACAGACTAATAATTTAGTTATTTTAATTTCTGTCTATTTTCTTTTACAACTCAAACATACAAAACCCTCTAACAGAGACTTACCATGCTAATATTAGTCGTCTGTGGGCAGACTGTAGTCTGATACTGAACACCTGTGGGTTATGCATAAATATTCACTCTATCTATGGTTGTATTGTGTTGGAAAGGCCTACAGCATGAGTAACTGTCTCGGTATAAACCAATAGATCCTCACCGTACTGACACACCGAGACCCAGAACTGATTTACGCACGAACCAATCCAGCAGAGAGCAAACATTTAACCCCTTACATTGAAAAGTTTTTGTTCTGTTTAGAAACTAAATATCTCAATTCTAAAAAAATACACAAGTATTATAAGTTTAAAACAGTAGGCTCCTAAAAGTATTTTTATAACCAGCCATTATGTGCTCCACTTAGTTTCTCTAATAAACAAGAGGAATCCTTGTTTTGTTACTAATCTATTTCTATTACAGAGATGATGTTCATATTGTTAAGACCTGAGACGAACCAGAAGAAATAAACATTAGGCAGACCTAATTTTATGCCAAACTCCAGTCTGCCTTCTGCTGACTACAGTATTTGTCTCTATTTTCCACAATCTGTCTTCTCAATTGTCCATTCAACACAGTGCAAACTCATCTCCAGCTGTAATAAGTGGACAGGCTCCAACCACAGAGAGCACCATAGATCCGGGGTCAGTCGGCGCTGATAATTTTTCATTATTAATATGACTGTGTGCACAAGAGGGTTTTCAAACTCAGCCGAGGAACAAATGAAATAGAACATTTGGCTTCTGTATATAGATAAACACAAACCTAAACTTAACACAGACAGACATTAAGTAGGCACAGCGAAATGCACTTCAGGTTCCATCTGCTAATTAAGTCTGTGATTAGTCCCCTATAATCATTTACTCCCATTACAATCTGTGCTAAAACTTTACATGAATGCATGTACGCTTCGGAAAGAGCTTTTATCCGCAGCGACTGAGCTGTTGAGAACAAAGAGTCCGAGGCTAAGTTGAACTCACACATATCTGCAGTTATTAAGCCTGTTTAGCTAGTTCCTTGAAAATGTGTGTGACCATGATAAAGTTTTTTTAATGTTTGAAATTCACTACTGATTCATACCTCACGCTTCCAATGGTAATAGAGCTAAATATATAAACCATTCATGTTTATCCTCTTCAGAACTGAAAGTGACATGTGGGCTGTGCATACATAATGTGTATAAACGATGCAAAAATGTCACGATGTGCATTGTAGAGACTGATATAGACTGCAGGAGGCTTACGACATTTTTGATAAAAGTACACATAATTTAGAATTGCTATTTTGCAGAAATAATAACAGAAAATTATTATATTTACATTTTTAAACTTCTAGTACATTGTTACATTGTTTTAATTACAAAGGGATCAAAGATTGTTTTGGGGGAGGGGAATTTTTGCTACGTTTACACTTACGTATAAAAAACAATTGTTAATTAAAAAAGTCTAATTGTGAATCATCATGGTTAGGCCACACTAAATGGTCCCCTAAATGGACCAGAATATCCATGGACCAGAAGGTCCAGGGTTCAAATCCCAACTCTCCCAAACTGGGCCTTTGAGTAAAGACATTAACTGCTTGGACTGTAAGAATGTCATTTGTAAGTACTTCTGGATAAGGGCATCTGCGAAATGAGATAAATGTAAATTTACACCTCCAATAAATAATAACAAAATTAGTAACTTTTTGGTAACAAACTCAGTCGTTAAGGTTCTGAACTACCAAGCTCCAACTGTGGGACCCTTAACCTTTAACTGTTGTGGATAAAAGCACCTCCCAGTGCGTTAATGTCATTTTTTTTGCTAGGGTTGAAATGAGAGTCAGCCTGGTAATATGGGATAAATCAAAGTTTTAATTAACATGAACCCCATTTCAAAGTTCCTAATTAATTTCCTGTTTCAGCTGTTTAGTCTCGGTCTGTCTTTATCTAGAAATACAATACTCACAAAATTAGGGGATATTTCATTATGGGATTATTCATTATTCATCATTCATTATTCATCACTTAGTATTTTCATGCCTTATAGAAAGTAAACAATGGTATCATTCTTTATTTTGCTGCAGTCCAATGTATTTAAAGAATGTAAACTGGCAATAATTTGACAAAACTACTACGTATTCGATTATCTTGTTAAGTGTGTTTTGGGAGGAGTGCAGGACTGCACCACTGTTACCATCACATAGCGAGAGAATCTTAGCACAGCTGGCAGGATTAACTTTGTGATTAAATATGAGTGTAAAAGCATGCAAGCGATATGTGCTACTCTTCTTCACAAGTGTAGTAATACAATAACGGAACATGATACTTGGTATATTACAGATCTGCAATAAGAATGATTCAAAACATTACTGCCATGAGCAAGATTTAAAAGCAGGTCAGTAATTTGTAAGTCACTCTCAGAGGTGCTTGAGTTTTTGGGTTAATGCATCATGTTGGCACACTGAACTTATCCTCCATAACGAATCTGGCTTATACTGTATAAACCATCCACTATTCCTTTTTTCCTTACTCATGTGCACATATCGTGATTGGTTTAAAACGCGTCCGTACACTTACTCTGCTACTGTACAATAGCAGCTGTATTGGATCTGAAAGCCTGGAGAGATTTATGAGTGTTTCACTTGGCTTGAACATTTCTGCCAGTTACACAACAAGGGAAAAGGGAGATAAAGAAATACAGATGTGTGAGACACGATCAGTTCCAGTCAGGTGAATTCGTTCACTGTTAACTTTCTCTAATTGCAGTCTCTACAGTTTTCAGCTTCTTCAATAAGGATCAGAGTGTTTTCATCAAATGCTGTAAATTTGCTATGTTCAGTTCTTAATGTGAGTCACTTAGGTGGCACAGCGATCTAATACCGCCACCACGAGGACCTGAGCTCGAGTCCCAGTGGTGCCTTTCGAACATTTCGACATCATCAAGGGTGATTTTTTTTTTGGCAAAAAATGGAAAGGAGCATCAGGTGTTTTGGCTAATGGTGATTTAAAACTGCAGCTATTTGGATTGTTTCTTCTTTTACTTGGTTCAAGAAATACAGGTGCATAAGTTACGTTAATTAAATTAACATTGTTTTATCTTCTTCATTTCTCATCCATGGCACTCTAGTGTTGTAGTTTTTACTAGTCTTTTTACCGAGTACATATTTATGCCTGTATATCTGACTGGGGGTACGGGTGTGCCCCGCTTAATTCTGTGTACCCCATTCTGTACTGCCCCTGATGTATGTAAAAATAAGTTTCTGATATGATAATAGTTGTAATATGTTAGAAATTGTTAAATATATACTATAGTAAAAGTCAAAGATGTTCATGTTTGAGTCACGTTTGATCGATCTAAGACAATGCAGTTAGCCATCCTGGCTTAATTTCTGACCTCATTCATCTGAAATCCACCATAATTGCCCTCAATCATAACAATATCTCGGAAATGATTCCTGCGATCAGGCTGTTTACTCTGAGATTCAGCAGATGGTGCATTGTGGGATTTCTCCAGTGAGCTGGATATTCTCTTCTACGATGACATGATTGCAGAATGGCAGCTTGCCAACTGGTTTTGGATACATCCAGGCTCATCCTGACTGAAAAGTGTTTTCAAAGTCTATTCAGAGTGATAAATAATATTCATTACCCTGATTTGCTACGGTAACCAAGTTAGGGTTATAAATACGGCAGTAACTCTTGCTCCTGTCAGCCTTGTGTTTCTAAGTAAAAACACTTGATGCTAACATAAGTCACACATTTTACTAATACACTAATAATCTATTACTAAAATCTGGAAGCAGCGATTGCGATGGACTGCGCTATTGTTGATTTACTTACTAACTTTACAATTTATTCCTCTTTCATTGACCAGGGTCATGAGTGATGATTCCCCAGCAAGCCCTCCTCCCTCAGATCCAGCAACTTGTATCCACTAGGGGTGTAATGATAAACTCTGGCTCGTGGCTCGATTCAATTCATGATACTGATTTCAAGATCACAGTTTCATTTATACACTCGATAAAAGACATTGCATTTATGAAGTGTGAGGCAACATAATGCACATTTTATCTAATGTCTAATCAATAAACTTTAAATAGCTAGAAACAGAGGTTTAAATAAAAGTGTAATTATTGTTGTAGCTTCACCATACCGTATAAAAATGCATACAAAAAGAATCTTAGTCTCCTAGACTTAAAAAATTAGGAGTCACACTAAAAAGAGAAGCTGTTCATCTGTGAGATTTATATCTCCTTCTGGAGTTCAAAAATGCAATTGGGTTGGCTGGTTTAATAAACAAGAACACCTAATCCAACTCGACAATGCACAACATAAAAGTTCGAAAACATAAAATTGTGCCCCAGAGTGGCACGGTGGCTTGGTGGGCAGCACCTACACCTAACCCTAAACTTAACCTTAGTATCCTAATGCAAATATTTTTCTGTATTTTAGTTTAGTAATAAATGATATAGTACTAAATGAATAAATACAAAACAAACAAAACTAAGTCATTTCCCTTTTAGAAACCAGCAAAATCTCTCCACGTGGTAAAAATGACAGCAATGCTATACCTACACTTACCCTTAACCTTAAGCTCAGTAACCGAGATCTTTTGAGTATTGTGGCTTTTTCAAAAGAAAGTTGCTGCTTCTGTAAAAAAAAAAAAAAGTTTTCCTTACCAGCAACAGGTCCCCACAATGTCAAAAATGTCTTTCTATCTATATCTTTCTATCTTTGTGGGGGTATTTGGTTCCCAAAATGTAATTAAAAATTGCACACACACACACACACAAACACACAGTCACACACATGTGTACAAGCTTGAACTAATTTACCACAAAAATATATTTAGAGATAAAGTAATATATAAAGCCTCATAAAAATGTATAATAGACCAAATGAAACCGAAGATAAATATCTTTGAGCATCTCTCAATATACGCTGCTCACAAAAATGAGGGGATATTTCAATATGAATATAAAGCGATTAAAAAAGAAGCATGTGATTTTATTTCATTAAACATTAAAAAATATCAAAAATGAAATGAAAAGTCAAAGACAGTTGTTTAATTACAAAAATGAGATACAAAATCAATTATGGTGATTGGGTAGCAAGGGGGTTCATGGGGGTGACCAGAAACAAGTTAAACTGGATGAGAGTAACCCCCACATTGACTGTTCAGGGGGGTGTATGGTCACCCAAGAGTGAAATACACTGAAAGTGATGGAGCATGGACAGAATGAGTCCTGTTCATATTCATTTTAAAATACCCCCTCATTTTTGTGAGCAGTATATTAATTTGATTTCATTAAACTGATTTTAAGCTGTGTGTAAAAAAACATATAATAATAATAATAATAATAATAATAATTTATTCAGATCAGTCTCTATATTTAACTGCTCACCCCTCTGTCTCTCACTCTGTCTCTTACTCACTTTTGCTCTCTCTCTTTCTCTCTCTTTTTCTTTTTGTGCTGTGGGCAAGAAAGGAGGACATGTGGTTGAAATTGGAGGCCGTAGCTCCTGCCAAAGCCACAACGCTGAGATGGAGAATTACAGCAGGAGAATAAACCATTGTTCAACCTTCTTTCAGAGTGAGAGAGTGAGAGAGAGAGAGAGACCATAAACATCTGGGAGAGCCTGAAAAAGCCTGAGTGTGCTGTTTCTGACACTCTTAAAGCCGAGCACACTGCTCCAACTTCCAGGAAAAGGTCCCAAATGAATCTCATCATCTGGAAGCTTTCAATCAAGAAGCATCAAATCTGAACAGACAAATCTCCATCTTCCAGATACAGTGCTTCTCTTTTCCCCCAGCAGTGCTGATGTAAGACCCTGATCGCATTCAGATCTGTACAAACAAGGGAGTTATGGATGCATGAAATCAACATATGGATGTAAACGCCATCCCATAATCCTAATGGTAACATTAAGATGTTATAGGATGACATACACACTCATATGTGTGGATGGGGGTGACATGAATACTGACCTGAAAGTTTAAGACCCGGTACTGCCAAACTGCCACTGCTGTGTGTGTGTGTGTGTGTGTGTGTGTGTGTGCAACCAGTGGGTTGGTTTACTCTGGAAACTCTAGTTTCCTCCAACAGTCCAAAGACATACATGTTAGGTTAATTGGTGTCTCTAAATAGGCTGTTCGTGTGTGACTGGGTGGGTGACTGTGTGTGTGCCGTATGATGGATTGGCGCCCAGTCTAGAGTTGTTCCTGACCGGCTGTCCCGTGACCCATATGGATTAAGCAGTAGATAATAATGGATGGATTATAGCATAGTCTCTTTATTAGAGTACAACCGGAAATGTGTATGCAGTACAATACGTTTTTTTTATATTTAAAATATATTTTTATATAAAAAAAAAAACAGCTTGACCAATCGCAGCATCATCAAGATGCAAAGCTGAACCTTCTAGAATCTGAATACGCTTGATCAGGAATTGTCTTTTTGAAATACATAAAGAGAAATCAGAAAACTTTAGAATGGCAGATCAATGTTACAAAAAGAACCAATTCAATAGTAGTACCATCAATTACTGTAGGTGCACCATAATAATAGCTTGGATTCAAATGTCCCAATTTCAGTCAGTTCTGTTTCCAAATGTTTGGTCAATTGTGGGCAAGCCAACATTGAATTGAAAGTCTAAACCTGCAGCTCGTGTGGTTTGGTGGTAAGAGCCAGCTCCTAAGGGTCTGGACTTGAATTCTGGAAAGGGCTTGCAATGTAAAGGTTGAACGATGTGTTTACAGAACTCCAGAACAGCCATTGCTGCCGTACCCTTGCTTGCACCGCAGGATAAGCAGAGGTAAAGCAAGATGGTGAGCTCAAATTAATCAAAAATTAATACATTAAATATTAATGCAGACAGTTTGTACAGTTCAAGCGGGGTCACATTGTGTGTGTGCGCGTGTGTTGTGTTGTACTTGTTGTTTCGAAGAGTAGTTACAAACTTAATGGCAGGAAGCACTGAAACAAAATATTGATTTTAACATAATTGTTTTTTTACCCTGTTGAAACAGAAGTCACCACTAATCTCTACCTCAGCTGAGGAAAAGATCCTCCATGTCCAAGCTCGTCTTCCAGCTAACATGTTTGGCCAGTGAAAAAAAGACGAATAAACACGCAACCACAGAAAAGTCTCCTGTGTTATTCTACAGATTTTTGACTCTGTGCTAAAGTGGGAACCACCAGAACCTTGTTTTCAATGTTTATCAAGACATCTGGAAGTAATTATCTTCTTAAATCTCCGTTTGCACGTGGTGAGAAAGATACATCTCTTCAAGTCTAAAATGAAGCCCGGCTAGTGGTAGAATTTAACGAGCTTGGTCTTTAAGAATAAACTGGCTACCCATTGACGTGATGCTAACGCTAAGCATGTGTAACCAGGTTGAGGCTATAAGTTGACGTGACAGTAGGACCGTGGGCTTGCTGGGCTTACATACAACCAGGTAGGCACATGAACTGATGCTACTGCTCTGGGAGTGTTTGATAATATCTGTGTAAAGAAAGATTATTGAAATTTGCATGTGTGTTTTATCAATTATATAATGTTTTACAGGGATTAAATGAGCTGCTACAGTCACCTAAATTGTGTTCAGCTGTGCAGTTTCAACAGAAATTCATCCATTATTTTTTACTTAATCCACACGGAGTCGCAGGCCAGACGGTGCCCACCCGGCAACTCTGGGCGCAAGAGCAGGAACAACCCTGGATGGGACGCCAATCCATCGTATGGCACACGCACACAGTCAGGACCACTTTTACAGACACCAGTTAACCTAACTGTCTTTGGACTCTGGGAGGAATCAGGAGTACCCGGAGTAAACCCATGCAGACTCCACAAAGAATTGACCCAGGCTGCTCCACCCTGGGGATTGAACCCGTGACCTTCTTGTTGTGAGGCAGCAGTGCTACCCACTGAGTCACCGTGACGCCCATCAACGGACATTTTTAGTCAGTAGTTTTTAGTCATAGTTAAATTATTGTATTGTAGAGCTCAATAGCTTTCATCATGCCCCCTTTTCCCTGCTACAGAGAGCTTAGAGCAACAACAGCTGAGCCCCAAAGCAGCACAACGCACAAGTTGACAAACTGGTCAATGCTAAAGCATGTAGCTTATGTAAAAATCACCTGTTGATGGTTAAAGGTTCATGGATTGGGTCATCAGTTGCAAAATAACCTCAAAGAGGACCTCATGCCATGGCAAGAATCGACTGCAATGGTGGGTGTAATGCACACCAGTTTTAGACTTTGAAACATGCCATTTGGATTCTTAGTCTTTACCCAAATATAGGGAAAAGATTGTTTAGGAGGAATATTGTCATAGGGTTGATTTTGTTTATTTGTGATGAGCTTTGAGAGAGACTTGCATGCTTTTAGCTTGGTCGTAATCATTCAGGAAGGCTTTTTTTTTGTTTCAGGATGACACCCAATATCAGTGCTCCACCTCACCAATGCCTAAAGCTAAATGAAAGGGAATCATTATATCATGTTCCTCAGTCTACAGAAGAAGAGGCTTGTAAGTCAGCAAAACCCGGACCAAGCCTACATTAAAGCCTGTTATGTTTGAGGAAAAGTTCTGAAATAGGTAATAGCTATTATATTACATTTTCATTAATTCATTAAAGAATAAAGAATAAAATTAGCAAAACTATGTTAATTCAAGTCTGTAGTGGACTGAGCTGTTAAGCTACTGGACCATGGATCAGAAGGTCCAGAGTTCAAATCCCATCTCTGCCAAGCTACCACTGTTGGGTCATTGAGCAGGGCCTTTAAACCACTCTGGGTAAAAGTGTGTCTTAAGTAAAATTTTGTGCACTTATCATGGTCTTATGCAAACATTTATTTTCAAAATAAAAAAAACAGATATCATGAGATAAAAAATAAAGTCTGCATTTGAAAAAAAATCATCACAAATTTTGTGATGTGCAAAAAATCCCAGCAAAGCCCAACATACTGTATGTTATGTTTTGAACACACTGGATGTTGGTATGGTAGGTACAATTATCGCCCTCGCATGATGCTTTCATGGTGGCACACCAGATTACCACCATATTTTGTGGTCTATCAGCATAATCAGCAAGTTAAACCATAACCACACCAGCACTTTCCCTGTTTAAAAACAACAGCAGACAATGTTGCTTAGTGCTAGTCCAAACACATGATGTGCTGCTGTTTGTTTTAGCAGGGTGGCATTTTTGTAAGCTCTCAAAAAGTAATCGCATTGTGATTAACTCTTTGAAATGAATACAAATGTCACCAGTTTAAATTTGTGATTTGCACAGGTTGTGTTAACTTCCTTTTATTGACAAAGTCAACAATGTATGTATTGTATAAACTACCTAGATTTTAAATATCAGTTTCAGGTTAATAGGTCTGTCAGAAATCAAGGATAGCCTGATATGTTAGGGAACAAAAACTGCCCTGGGACAGTCGTGTGAGCAAACGTGGTCTATATAGACTTTGTTTCTAATCACAGCATCTAATTTTGTGAGCATTTTGTCAGGCGGTCCACAGGTCAGCAGTTCACAGCATCAATTAACTTGTAATGGGCCATTATCAACGTAAACACAGAATGACTAATGCTGAACAGAGCACAAACCCGAAATCTCCTAGAAAACAAACACTGGTAGACCTTAAGCATGATGACATGAGTGAAACCCGAGGCTTTTACAAACACGACATGATTCCAAATGGCAGTGATTTTAGTGTCTGTGCACCATCGATTTAGCTGGGCTCTCAAACAGGATTCAACTCCCAGCCTCACAGAAAGCCTTGATGGATAGCAAAAATGTCAAATGTTAGCAGTTAGCATAGTGCTAATACTAAATCACCATGCTAGCTAGCTACTAGCGATTGTGTGTTGTCCACTAGTAAGAGTTAAGAGAGTGGTAAAAAAGTAGTAAAAAGTAGTCTAAAGTGGTCCTTATTTAAACCTGGTTAGAGGTTTAGTAAGACTAACATTGTGCTAGCTTAAGGTTTAAAAGTATGACTTTTATGAATTTAAGAACTATGCGAGCTAACATAGAGAGGAGTTAGCTGTATGTTGGCTTCAAATACTGTATAACTGCCTAATAATCTGTTGCGGTTGAGCTGAGTAATCCTGGTGGTCCTTCGCAAATTTCCACAAATAAAATCACAGCATGAAGGAAGAAAAAGAGGAAAACACCCTATAAACTGGAGATTCATGAAAAGAATATATTTAAATCATACATGCATATGGTATTATTTAACAGCTATATAGACAGATTTACTTTTTGCATTAACATTTTTATTTGTGATGGCCAAAAGTTTGTGGACATCCAACACAGGATGTTGATAGCTTGCACCATGCTGCAGCACCCTTTATTTCTTCGATAAGGCTTTTAGTTTAAGGATTTTAGAACACGACTGCCAGGATTCACTTCTATTCAGCTATAAATGCATTAATAAGACCAAACTATTCAAGGACCAATCCATCCACTTGACACTTGGCATCACTCTGGTGATCTTAGGCTTGTATCTTAGGCAGCTGCTCATTCATGTAAACTCACTCGGAGCTCCTGATGAACAGATCGTTGTCCTGATGCTTCTTCTAGAATAAATTTATAGGGTTAATTTGTTTAAAGATTTACGTAAAGGTAGTTATGTTGATGGTAAAAACAATAATCAGTAGAACATGGCAGTATTAAAGCAGAATGAATGAGTAAATGTTACATAATGATTGGATTGTTAAAATAATAAAAATAGAAGTCTTTGTCTCCGCTGAAGTTTATATCCATTTTTATATACATTTTATATTCACATCATTAATGAGACATTTTCCTGCAAAGGTTTATTATTACCACTAATTTATTTATCTGGCCGATGTGGTGGAATAATTAATACAGGCCACACACATTCATTGAGAGAAGCAAGCAAGAGAGAGAGAGAGAGAGAGAGAGAGAGAGAGAGAGAGAGAGAGAGAGAGAGAGAGAGAGAGAGAGAGAGAG
>JAUZST010051838.1:0-24662 GCA_034779995.1 Parotocinclus haroldoi | reverse complement strand
GGTTAGGTTAATTGATTACTCTAAAATGGTATTGACATATGTGTGTATGACTGGTCTTGAGGTAAACTTGTGTATGGATATAACTTTGTGTGTGTCCCTGATGGCCACGTTAAAGAAGCCAAACAAACTTTGGTCCATATCCCATTACCTTAATTTCTACGCCACGTGGTTTTCTTTTGATGAGAATTGTATAGCTATTATGCGTATCAAACTTATCGTTAATTATTTTTAATTAATCACGATCACCTCAAATCACCGAACCCGTGAATATTAAGGGTGAATTCACTTCGATCTGATTTCCACTACCTCGTGTTGACTATGCGTCCACATTTGTTCCTACTTTGGCCACAAGAGGTCACTAGAGATCAGTCATAGCACGGCTTGCACATGCACGGCGTCCAATTATAAAACCATGAGCATGGAGAAGCTGTCATATGAAAACGTCAGGTATATAAACATGATTTAAAAATCATTTAAATAATTAAAACGTACGGTGCACTGTGGTACGCGTTTAATGAATATACTTGCTACTTCCCAGGGGAAAATGTACGGTCAGATTTCATAATAAAACCAAATCGCTTGAGAGTTTTAGAATGAACTTTCACAGGTTGACCTTAAAGATCACAGTTTCACTGTGATTATTTGATGGTTCTTCTGTCAAATTTCACAGTTTTCCCTGGGTTTTATGTTCTAAGAAACATCCAGTGATGATTGTGTTGTTTATTATGCAAACCTGTTCAAGTGAACCACATTAGTGTCCGGCTGAAGGTCCATACCGTCTCACCTTCTGGCTGCAGTATGGCGTGTACAGATGCACAGCTGGTCGGGGCTCTACCCCTCTTAAATCCAGTTACACGCATGAAGAAGCTCAGAGAAGAGAAAGCAGAGAGTGTGTGCACATCACATAATATTTAGCCCTAGTGCTGCAGGCCTCACCCAGTCTCCCTCTAATCCTGTGACAATTACAACTTTGCGTTTGCACAGAAGGTTTCATAACAATTCAGAAATAGGTATAGGCAAGTTCCTAAGGTGATGTAACTTTAAAATGCAATGCATTATGTCACAATGCTCAAACCATCTCAAACTGGTTTTGACCATAACGATGACAGGTCGCTGAACTCAGATGGCCTCCACAGTCGCCAGATCTCAATCCGATAGAGCACCTGGATGTGGCAGGAGATTGGTTATCGTGTTACTATGGATCAGAATCTCAGAGGGAAGTTTCCAACACCGTAGTAAATCCACTGCATGAATAACCAAGGCAGCTGTGAAGGTAAAAAAGGGGTTCAACCCCGTGTACAAAGTGGCCGGTGTGTAAATGTGAATCAACTTTCCAGATGTAGGGTGAACGTACATAAATAGAATGAAATAAATAGTCAAAATAGTAGAATGGTTATGAATTATAACTAAACAGCCGTTGCATTTGAAGTTGCTTAATAAGAATCATTTGTAGTTTGATGTGGATGGCAGGGGCGTCACCTGAGCTACTTTACGGGGGCACCTGCCGCAGTGTGTCCTGTTAATATCGTGGAAGTAAAAGGTCAATTTTATTCTTGGTCGCCGAGCAGAACCGCAGAACACGCCACACAACTTCATTACAGGCAATGCATTTCCCATAATGCTCATTTCCCATGACGATCTTTTCTCTTTTCAAAAGCTTGGGGCGTCGAGGCAGTTTTGTTTTTCGCATTGAATAATGTTATAAAGAAGGCAGCCATAGCTCATAGCTATATGTTTTGTTGTATAACCTACCTAAAGTACTAAAGCAAAGGCATCAGTTACGTTAGCACAAAAAACATTATTGGTGTTTGATTATGCCCTTATATAATGCTTGGGCAGCACGGTGCCTCACAACAAGAAGGTCTTGGGTTCAATCCCAGGGTGGAGCTTCTTGGGTCCTTTCTGTTTGGAGACTGCATGTCCTCCCCGCGTCTGCGTGGGTTTACTCCGGGTACTCCGGTTTCCTCCCACAGTCCAAAGACATGCGCGTTAGGTTAATTGGTGTCTCTAAAGTGGCCCTTATTGTGTGACATTACGTGCGCCCTATGATGGATTGGCGGCCCATGTAGGGTTCTCTGACGTGCATATACATATCTACGTCTCACCAGGCTGAAGTTATCGTAGGTGCCCATCAGCTCCTCTACTCTGTACTGCTCGAGTATGACGACGCCAGAGAGCGTGGCGCTACGCTGACGGGCACAGTCCTCACAGTGCACCACGTAGGTCTTTCTGTTGCTGTTCTCACTTGTGACGAAGAGCAGGTTAAAAACCTCCACCTGCACATCACAAAGACAAGCATCCAATACCTGTGATAACGGTGTTGAAGCAAATGCGAATGAATCACGCCAACGCTGGCGGTAGTTCGCCTCCTGGCCACTAGAGGTCTAATATTTTGGCTCATGCCATGACTGAAATAGATTTCTGCTTGTTAACTGGGATTTGTGCGGTTGCGAGCACTGAACAGAGCACCATTACATAAAGGACACTCGAACTCACGTCACACTCGTTGCAGTAGTAAGCTGGTTCGTCCTTCACTCGGCCCTGATAAGAGATTTTCTTTCCTTCCTCCATAAGCCGGTCCCTCAGGATCTGGATGTGTTTCATGGACTGCAGGAGGCAATGTCTGCATGAAAAACACCTCGAATATCTCAGGGTCCAAACTTATTTCAGAAATATCACCTCACTTTGACCTCAAAAGGACTCATATTACTGCAATGAATATGTCACATACCTTTCAATGTCTCATTCGGTTACAAACGACTCATATTTACCTCATTATGGGTCATTTTGAGGTAAGAACGCCTCATGCTTACCACGTGCCATGAGTCTGAGAGCATGTCTCGGGTTCGTTCCCAGTACCTCATGCGGGTACTGGTAACGTAGAAGTCCAGAGTCTGCGTTGTACCTTACCAATATAAACCAGGGCCATATAGAAAACGAAATACTTGCATGCAGGCAAGCGCTGTTCAATATCCGCCGAGTGATGTGCGTTTGCTTTAACATCCGAGGTCTTAGGAATCCCAACAGGAAACAAAAAATCTGTCTTATATACGTGTAATTCAAGTCTGAATGACAGAAGGCTAGTAGGAGTGCAGGCACAGAGACAAGATTGTACAGCACTGCACACTATGGTGTTATATAGTCTTTTAAGGTATATTATTATTTAAAATAAAACACTACATGCAAACTATCTGAACTACTGTCTGACTATGATGACGTTCGATCGACATCTATTTAAGCCAGCGATTTATTTAACAGAATGTCATGCAGACCCTAAACAGTGCACATTTATCTTTGTGCTGCGTTTTCTTTGGGGCCACTGAGTCTCAGTGCTCCTTGGGTTGGCATCTGCCAGGGTGCCCCCGTGACAGTAACGAACTGAAAATACCCCAGGTGGGCATTACGAAGCCTCTTGTTTAGAGGCGTTACTCATTTCATCCCAGTCTCCTTTTGATTTGCAATCGTCATACATTTGCCTCATATTTTCGTTGAACACAGCCCAAACGTCCCTCAGAAGATCTCACATTTTGAAGATCTCACATCTGTTTACCTCAGAGCATCTTGTTTTCACTATCGGTAACTTCTGAGCATCTAAAATCAGTTGCAAATGCTTTTACTGTATTTACTTCACATCCTCTTCTCATTAGTTTGAAAATATCTCCTCTATCCCATAGTGACCGAAAAACTAAAACAAAGACCTAAGATTCCCAGCAGCTTTATGAATGATCTCAACCTCTCACGAAGATCAGGCAAACACACCTCATCATTTTGTAAGTGTTTGGGTCGGTGATCTTGATTGTACGGGCGACGTTCCAGGAGACGTGGATCATGGGAACAATAGATTTCACCTTTTTAACCTCATTCCACTCAAAGCGCTCCAGGGCCAGCTGATACTGATAGGCTGGGGGGGAAAAACACACACACACACACACACACACACACACACACACACACACACACACGCAGACACACACACACTATGATCAACTGATTGAAACCCCAATTATTACCTTTAAATATGATCATTACTTAAAAAAGGCTTCAAGTCCAAAATCTCTATGTGTGGTTTTGCAATACAGTCGAATCCGGTTAATTGGACCACCGCTTAATGGGAGCAGCTGCTTACCAAATGGGACCAAATCCTAAAGTACTGAAACAAATCCTATTATATAGGTGTCATTTTATTCGCTTATTCGGACCAAAATTCCGTTTAATCGGACCTAAGAACGTGAGAGCGAATAAGAAAAAGAAGCCACAAGTCGCCACTCAGAGCGGATACAAAGCGGGTCAGCGAGATACGGGAGGATTTTTGGGATCCCCGGGAGAATTGGTGCTTTTATCAAAGGTCAGGAAATCCGAAAAGTTGTGTTGACAAGAGCAAAACCAGCGGGAGGTGACCACGCCCACCGCTTTCTTGATTTTGTTCGAGTGCAGTCCGTCAAGAGAAGGTATCAGATCCCACTGGATAAGTTCTTCATACATATATATATATATATATATATATATACACACACACACACACACATATAGTATTCCGTATATACAGTAAATATACCTGATTTTTGCTTAATCTACAAAACCTGCATTTGTAAGTCTGTGTAAGCGTCAGTGGTTTTAATCTGCTTGTGATGCAGTGCTGTATGTATTTTCAGACCAGTTTATTCCTTTCCAGGTATCGCCTGAGTTTCTGCAAGGTTTCACCTGACCATGGCTCTCGTTTGCTTCTAACTACAAGTGTAAGAGTAGGATGAATGAGAATGCAGAGACCATAGTCCCACTCCATCCTGGCCAGGTTCATTCAGAAGAACCAATTTCCAGTAAGGAAGGGCCAAACGACGACACTCGCCACAAAGGCACAGGTCTGGAAACGATCTCTCAGGATGAGCAAGTGCAGCATAATCCTTATGTGCCTCGCCCCCCTTTGCTCCCCAAGCCTCCTAGCCTGGCCAAAGGAAGCAGGAGCATCCCACTCGATGAAAAGATAAGAGGACGGAGACTGAGGAGCAGTCAGGACAGCCTGACGGACCAAGCCGAAATGGGCTCGTCGACAGATTCCCTTACCTCAGTGGGCCTAAGGAACGGGCTGGACTCTATGGTTGGGCATTTCAGTCCGATCCTGAGAGAATCCCCACCATTCCGAGATCGCTGTAGCAGCCTCCCAGAGGAGGACAAACATCCTCCCGGGCAGCACCTGAAACGGTCCAAAATAATTCTGTCCCCCTTGCAGCCCGCAGCAGCGTTTCCCCCGCTGGAGTGCAGCATTTCTTCCATGACCTTAAGGACCACTAATCAGATTGACAGGGATTGTTTGGATTATGGGAAAGGGAGCCTGCCAGAAAGGCTGCAACGGAACTTCAGCGACAGCCGGCTTTGGAACACCATGGTGTCGGACGGGACCTCGATCAACTCCATGAAATCCACCTCCAGCGTGCTGAAACCAATACGGCCCAGGGACATGAGGAACAGGTAGACCCGATTCGCTCGTTTGGTGGTACCGTAATGGTTTGTGTTTAAACTTGCATGGTACCTGCTCATGCTCGTTTGCGTGAGCTTGCTCCATTTAGTCCTCACTCACTTGAACTGGTTCCTTTATGCCATCAGAGTTAGTACCTAAGCTACAAAGGTTTCTCATTCATTTACTTTGAGGTTTATATTGGTTAGCTGAGCTAAAGTTAGCGGCCTAATTAGATAATATGGATAATATAAGCACACGTGTGCTCCATTCATGTTTTCACTCTGGTCACACGCTTTACATTTGGTCATTTTGTTGTTTCGTATATAACTTCAGTTACTTTAGGCGCAATTATATATCTGTTGGGCGGTGACCCGGGGTACATAATAGGCCATGTCTGAACGAGGGATGGTTTATACCCTTCTATAACCCCTAGTGATTCAAGTCCATGGTTCTTGCCATTATGCATCGCTCACAAAAATTAGAAGATATTTCAAAGTTCATACAAAGAGGATCCTGTCCAATCCTGTCCATACCCCGTCACGGTCAGGGTGTTTTGGCACCTCTGGGCGACCATACACCCTACCGAACAGTCAATGCGGGGGCACTCTGGTCCAGTTTGGCATGCTCCTGTTCATGAATGTATCACTTGCTACTCAATCTCATCTCATTTGCGTCACCCTGGACTTTCTTAGACTTTTCATTTGCTTTTCTGTTCATCTTGTTTAATGAAATGAAATCCTTTTTTAATCCCTACATAGACATTTTGAAATCTCCCCTCATTTTTACGAGCAGTATAATTCCCCAAAATGCGTTTTCCAGCATACATTTAACAGGTACTTCTTTTGTTTTTTTGTTTTTGTTTTTTTAAAAACAGGAGCTTTCTGGAGGGCAGCGTGCTCGGGAACAGTGCCTTACTCGGCGCCGAGGAGCTGGACCGATACTTTCCCGAGAGGCAAGTAGGGATTTACATCGCCACCTGGAACATGCAAGGAGAGAAGGTGGGTTAAGCCTCATCCCGGGGCACTTTTGCATTTTCTTTATCATGACTCTGGATTCGGAATGCAGTGGTGCTTAAGTTTGTGAACCCTTTAGAAGTTCAGTGTCAGTACAAACCCAAACGTCTTCAGAATCTGACGTTACACAAATCCAAAAAGTAGTTTAAGAGAACCCAATAAAATAAATAAGATCGACGTGTTATACTTGGTTACGAGATGTATTTGGAATACTTTATTAACTTTTTAGTGGCCCAAAGTTGACCGTGATCTGAATCGAGGTTAAAGGCAGGGGTTTCCATCTTAAGGACATTTTTTTTTTGTATCAGTATTGATCTTGCTCGTGAACTGCAGGGGCTTCCGGGCAACCTGGACGACCTGTTGCTCCCAACGGACACTGAACTGACGCAGGACCTCTATATTGTTGGGGTTCAAGAAGGATGCCCCGATAGGTAGGAAATGCTCTTTTCGTCCACCTTTTGTCTGTTAAATCCCTGCCCGATCACCCAGCTTCAGTCCCTGTGTTTACAGAAGGGAGTGGGAGATCCGGCTGCAGGAAACTCTAGGTCCGTACTACGTCATGCTCTATGCAGCTGCACACGGTGTGCTGTACCTCACCGTCTTCATACGCCGGGATCTCATATGGTTCTGTTCTGGTGAGTCTTGGTGATCCTTATGGGTGTCGGTTGTTGAAGTCAGTTCCGTCTTCAGCTAGCCGTGATGAATGACAAAAGTTTAGAACTTTGTGCTGATAACTTTTGAGCCACAAATTATGTTTTCTGAGACAATTCCGATCTTCTTCGATGTGCTACCTGATGACGGCCATTTTCCGAACATGGCCTAAAAGATTTAGATTGATGTCATTTAGCAGACGCCCTTATCCAGAGCGACTTTACAATTAATACACTCTTACAATCCAAGCAATTGTGACTTAAGGGCCTTGCTCAGGGACCCAACTGTGGGAGAGGTGGGATTTGAACCCTGTACCTTCTGTCCCATAGTTCAGCACCTTAACCACTAGGCCCTCTCACCCATTACTTGCTGGAGGGTATTCAGATATGTCATGTTCCCTTTTGTTTGTGAAATAAAAGCATGTCCTGTGACTTTGGACTGATTTCTGGTCACCGACTGCACTTGGGTCTTTCTGTAGAGGTGGAACATGCCACTGTGACCACTCGGATCATCTCGCAGATTAAGACGAAAGGGGCCGTGGGCATCGGCTTCACATTCTTCGGGACGTCCTTCCTGTTCATAACGTCTCATTTTACTTGTAAGCACTTTTTTTTTTTTGGTACGTCATGCATGAAGAAGCTATGAAACAAGTGTTATAAGGTTATAATGGCTTGGTCTGTATTAGGCAGGAAAGTCCCATTAGCTCCCGAGATCCCAGGTTCCTTTCCCATCCTGGTCTCAGAGACTTTGTTCCAGATACACAAAGGGTATCACCCTGTGAAGTTTGCATGTTCTCCCTGTTCCTGTGTGAGCTTTTATCGAGCAATCCGGTACCACGCACATTCAAAAGACTTACAGTAGGTCACATCGCTAAGGCGTGTGTGCAATCGACCAGCACCCGGACTGAGGTTGGTCTCCTCCCTCTCAGTGTTGTCGACCCTGAATTAGATTTAGCGGGTGTGAGGAATGAATGGCCGCGTCTATGATTCGCATTCAGATGAACGAGCATCCAATAAAGGACTGAACTGACTTTTGTTTAAGCGGGAGATTCCAAAGTGTACGAGCGAATATTGGACTACAACAAGATCATCGAAGCCCTGGCCCTTCCCAAGTGTCTTCCTGACACGAACCCATACCGTTCCATCGCCTGTAAGTTCCTCTTAAGCAACGTTTGTAGCGTTGACGTCCTCCGGCGCCGCCCTCTATCAACTCGCTTTGCTGTGCTTTGTCCTCAGCGGATGTGACCACGCGATACGACGAGGTCTTCTGGTTCGGCGACTTCAACTTCCGCCTGAGTCAAGATCGCTCGCGGGTGGAGGCCATTTTGAAGCAGAACAGCGGGAAGGACGTGAGCGCCCTTCTCCAGCACGATCAGCTGCAGCAGGAAATGAAGGACGGTCAGTCTCGGCTAGGGTTCGAATACATAAAACGGGCTTCTCTATTGCAAGTTGAGATTGATTTGGCAAACACCGCCCTCCTGTGTAAATCTTATCAGTTCTGTTATTGCAGCTGCACACGTCGCCATGGTAATTAATGGTCGTGGTCATTTGCGTATGCAACTTTTCAGCATTGGTGCTGGCATCTGTCATTGACATGCAGGTCTTTAGCCACCATGAAGACACCAAGACACTCTGGACATCCAGTGGCAGAATCATTCTACTACCTGGCTGCCTGTTTTGACTTGATTCTTGTCTCCCCATTCATAGGTTCCATCTTTAAAGGGTTTGAGGAAGCCACCATTCGCTTCGCTCCTACCTACAAGTTTGACATTGGCTGCGACGTCTACGACACAACGTCCAAGCAGCGGACTCCGTCATATACGGTGAGAAGACTTTTCATTGTGCGCTTGCTTTACACAGTTTTGTGTTACTATACGCAGGACGGATCTCATTAAATCTGCGTTTTTAGGATCGTATTGTGTTCAAGAGCAGACAAGCAGACGATATTAAGGCGGTTAAGTATACGTCGTGCCCCTCTCTCAAGACGTCTGATCACCGCCCGGTCGTAGGCGTGTTCCGGGTCAGACTCCGGCCTGGCAGAGACAAGTAAGCAATACGTAATACTGCGTGGGCGTAATATTTCTGCAGTGTATTTAAGGATTAAAATAGAGTTTTAAAAAAAAATGTACTGGTCCAACTGTGATAATGATTTATTCCTCATGGTCTTTCTTAGAAATAAATAAAGATTTGTAATATTGCAGTGCTGTGCAAAAGTTTTAAGCCACTTCAGATTCAGCATTTCATTGTTTTATCAATTGGGATAAATGATTATTTCTCATTGTCTTTAGTAGAAAACAAACAGGTTTTATGAATATTTTTGAATAAGACCTCCAAGAAAGGGGCAGGAGCAACCCTAGGCGGGGCGCCAATCCGTCGTAGGGCACACCTACAGTCACGTAGACAGTCACACCCTAAGGGCTTGTTTAGAGACACCGATTAACCTAGCACGAATGTCTTTGGACTGTGGGAGGAAACCGGAGTACCCGGAGTAAATCCGTGCAGACACGGAGAGGACCCAGGCCGCTCCACTCTGGGACTGAACCCGGGACGGTGCCACCCTACGAGCCCCCGTGCCGCCCCGGTTTTAGTATTATACAATTCGTAATTTAAAAATAAAATAAAAAAAATAAAATATTGATTGTTTCGGATCTTTCCAACATAACATGAATACTTGAGTAGACAAATCTGAAATCTGGTTTTATGTATATATATATATATATGTGTGTGTGTGTGTGTGTGTGTGTGTGTGTTTTAACTAAAAAAAAAAAACCCTTATATAGGCTACAGTGGTAAGTATTCCGTCTGATCTCCCCTTACGTTTGATCTCCCCTTACACTTGAGCAGTGGCAGCAGCTGGCATTTAACTAGCACTGCTTAATAATGCTCTTTACTTGCTCTGTAGCATTCCGCTGGGAGCAGGCCTGTTCGATCGATCGGTTTACCTCGAGGGCATCAGGAGGAGAATCTCAAGAGAGCTGCAAAGACGGGAAGCCATGAAGAACCAGAGCAGCAGCACCGTCTGCTCAGTGTCCTGATCCTGGAGGAGCGCCCTTCATCCCGGCACTCCGTATTCCGAAACCCTGCCTCAGGAAGCTGGACTTTCAGAACCAAAAGGAAGCTCTAAACCGTGAAGGACATGGGGTTTGCCCCAAACGCACAGGTCCTTGAGCAGTGTTCACACACGGTAGCTTGAACAAAAAAAAAAAACAAAAAAAAAAAAAAAAAAGGCTGTGCCTGAACGTTCAAGCCCGGAAGCTAGAGATTGTTATCTCTGTGAGATCCCAAAATGTCAGCTCTTATACCTTTTTTTATAACGCTTTCAAAATTTGCACTGCTTTCCTTCTTAGATCTGGTGGTTTTTGCGTACCGTGACTTTAACGTTCTCACACCCCGCAGTTTTCAAACGAATGCAGCGTTCAATGGCGCGACACCGCGACCGAAAAAAAAACTAACCACTGAATGACAAGCTTCTGTTTGTAATTATTCTATTTATTTACATTTATTTATGTTTGATATCAGCTAAAGTTACGCTATGTACGTCACATTACGATGGAACTCTTTCAGGAGCGCAAACGTATTAGTTCTTACAAGCAAAGGTTCAAGAGTTGAGTTGAGCTGCAGTTCAGGTAGAGGCGTAGTGAATTGTTAACGTTTTTATCACGAAAGGCAAAGGCTCAACCAGGGTTTCTATCCATCATCCATATCCAAAGCCTTAACTCGTTCAGCAGGATATTTCGGCCTCTTTATTTACTGGTACTGATCTTTAAGAGCGTAGCGGTACAAAAGTTTTAACAGTGCACCCTTCACGTTTCTTACCGTTGACGGGAAGTGCCCGAGATCTTGCCTGCGATTGTCTGTTACATTTCTGTAATGTTTAACATCCCAAATAATAGCATGTTTGAAACGTAATACAAAGAAAGAACTACTAAAGCACGGTCTGTTTCATTTCACAGTTAGGACTTGTGCAAAGTTACAAACGCTGAAAACGAAAGCAGACTTGAACACATGCTGGGCAAAATGTACGTGGACACCAAACGGTTCCCTAAATCCACGGTTGTCAGTTTGGAGTCTGTCCTCGTTTGCCGGAGCAACAGCCTTTACTCTACTGAGAAGGTTTTCCAGAAGAATTCGGAACATGACTGTGAGACCGAGCACTGGTCAGCCATCAAGCTTTAACTGCGCCGCTCCGTTTCATGTTGAAAGAGTGTGAGCGCCGCGTGAGGTTGGCATTTCGTGGCGGGCATGACCGCATACTGTATCAGGACCCTGCCAGCAGTGAGCGGGGCTGAAATAAGAGCTCCAAGAAAGGGGTGAAAACTAAACTAAAGTGTATGTCAAAGGGACAGTTGATTTCATGATCTGAACTGAGGAGCTGAGGCGGGATCCATTTTCTTCTGCTTATTCAACACGGGGTAGCAGGCCACCCGGTGCCCACCTGGCAACTCTGGACGCAAGGGAAGGAACAACCCTAGACGGGGCCAATCAACGGGGCACACAGTCTCACACCAAGGGCCACTTTAGAGACACCAGTTAACCTAACATGCACGTCTTTGGACGAAACCGGAGTACCCGGAGTAAACCCACGCAGACACTGGGAGGACCCAGGCGGCTCCACCCTGGGATTAAACCCAAGACCTTCTTGCTGTGAGGCAACGGTGCCACCCCAGCAATATAGAAGTCGTAATTTGTGAGGTGTTTTAGTAAAATATTGATCGTTTTGGGGGTGGGGGGGTTTAGTCAGCCCTTGACAGGGCGTACGTTTGAGTAAGCACGACACATCCACACAGCACATTTACTCACTGGGAAACTTTAGAAACATCGGCTGACCTGGAATAAGGAACCCGTAAACATGGTCCAAAATCTCCACTCTGATTTACTACCCAATACTATATGTAGTGCTCACAAAAAAAAATGGGAATCACTTTCAAAATATCCCCGAATTTTTGTGAGAAAAAGCGTTTGTACTTATTAATATCAATGAATGTCATCACAGAGAAACCGCACGTTAAGTAGTGGAGCTACTTAGAAGTTAAAGTAAAGCGTGTGTGCCTTTCCGTCTCCAACAGCGCTCAACGTTTGGGTTTTTTTTTTCTCCACAATGGATTAGCCATTGACAGGTCTTGAACCCTGCACGCCTTTAAACCTGGTGTCGGTGCTGAGTTACATAACGGCTGGTGCAGTTCAGAGAGAGCCACAGAGCACAGAGGTGAGTCCCTGTTTCACACCTTTTAAACTTTGCAACGTTTTACTGACTTTGCATTCATCTTTTTCTTTTTTGTTTTTGGTCCGTTTTATTTATTACGTCTAATACTGAATGGCTGGTGTGGCAAATAATGATGCACTGCTCACAAAAATGATCTTTGTGAGCAATATATTTCAGTTTGCATCACCTGAAGTCAAGCGAAACCCGGTTTTAGGGATTAGTGAAAATGTCCCGGTGCTGCTTTGCCGTTGTTAGTAACCCAGCTGGTTAGGATCTTGTACGTTGTCCGAATTATTTTGTAGCTTTGCGTTGTGCGGTTTATATCATCACGTTTACGACTTTGCCCGGGTTATGTTGACTTCGCAAGGCTCAGTGCGGGTGAGCTTAAAAATTAAACCGAATACATAAGGCTAGTTAAGTACTTGGGAGTGACTACGGGAGCGCTCTTTGCTACACCTACCTGTTGCTCTCGGTGGCCTCATTGCCACCTCGTGCTTCTGTAGTGTCTGAAGCTCCATACGGTTCCTGTTTTTAATGACTTTGGAGCCCCTGGTGCCACAGGAGGTGGGGGATTCCTTGGTTCCAGACAGATGAGGTCATTTTACATAAAGGCCATGTGATCTGCCTTAGTTTTGCAAAAACGAAATCCTCTCCCAATCAATCCACCGTGCTGTGATTATGATGCTCTTGTTCTTTGTCACATGGAAGACGGTGGCGGCGCTACTTGATACAATAAAAACAGTTTGATAAAAGGGAAGCACCACAGGACCACTGCTGACGCGGAATTATTCAGGTGATGGACCTTTCTGATAATAACTGCAAGTAAGATAATAACAAATACATAGGGGGGGGGGCACAGGGGCCCGGTGGGTAGCACCGCTGCCTCACAGCAAGAAGGTCCAGTTTTCAATCCCAGGGTGGAGTCTGGATGTCCTCCCTGTGTCTGTGTGGGTTTACTCTGGGTACTCTGGTTTCCTCCCACAGTACAAAGACATGCGTGCTAGGTTAATTGGTATCTCTAAATTGGCATTGACGTGTGTGTGTGTGTGACTGGTGATGAGCTGAAGACCTTAGACCCCTTACCAAACCCTGAAACGGTAGTATTAATGCTTCTTCCCAAGTGCCCCTCAGGGAAGCAACGTAAGATTGTCCTGAATGGGACAGGCCATCGCAGGACAGGATAGGGCCCAGTACTGGATCACCAGTCTGTTTCTGCACCGGCCAAGTAGCAAAGACTTGTTGGTCATGGACAGCGACCCGTAACACCGCTGTGATGCCGGAGTGCCAGTTATGTTTTGATCACAAGAATTTGAAGGGTTTCTAGCCCCCGACTCTTTCCCCAGCTGACTGCTGGCGTACATAGGAGACTGCAGCCATGCGAGTAGCCATCATTGGCGCGGGGGTCATCGGCCTTTCCACGGCCCAGAGCATCTATGAGCACTACAACGGCAAGATCGACCTGACAGTCGAGGTTTACGCGGACTACTTCACCCCTCTTACCACCAGCGATGGAGCAGCAGGGCTGTGGCAGCCCTACCTTGACGACAAAGGCAACATGAATGAAAGGTGAGGGTTGATTACGCCACGCGATTGGCGTTGACGAGCAGTTGAACAGGCGTACCTAATAAAGTGTCCTAGGAGTGTGTTCGGTCTTGTGTAATGCAGGAAATGGAACAAAGCAACGTTTGATTACGTCCTGGGCTTCCTCAAATCTCCCGAGTCTGTTAACATGGGGATATTCCTGCAGTCAGGATACAACCTGTGCACCCGTCGAGCCCCGGTACGATCAACTCATTTAGTCGTGCCTTTCTCTTAAAGCAAGGTGATTAAACTCAGCAGAAGGATTTTAGTGAGTCTAGGCATTCATAACGTAACCCGTTTTCCGTTCGGCGCTGTCAGAGTAATTACCGAATGAGTAATTGCGGGGTAGTTACGTTGTTCTCGCTCTGCAGGATCCTTCGTTTAAAGATGCAGTGTTGGGTTTCCGCGAGCTGACCCGGCGCGAGCTCGATATGTTTCCAGGCTACAGGTACATGTTGGTTTGCTTGTTATGATCTGTCACATCATTCATTTACAGGCAGTACGTGATACAGGGCGAGTCAAAAGTCAAAGGTTCCCAACACCATCGTTGAGGTTTCTTGGTCGGTAGCGGTTCAGAGGATCACTACGTACCCGGTCATCCACAGTCCCGGTTTCATTGAATTTGGCTACGAATCTGATTGCGCCTGAGACAATTCTGATCTTCTTTAATATCCACCTTCCCATTTGGGGGGGAAAAAAAAACCTTCCCTTTAACCATTATTGCCTTTACCTTTCAAGATGGCGTCCAAGATGATTTCGGACATAGCTTTAAAGATGTGCCCCCTCACTCATTACCCACCCTGCTTTTGATTCACTCAAAAAATATTTCCACCGAGCCTTGCCATATTTTAGCTTTTTCAGATTGGAAAAGTACCAACTTGGCAACCCGATGAAGCCCCCCAAATACCGGCGTTGCTCAAGTGTAACGAGAGTTAGAAATGAACTTGCCCCTGTAACCTATAGACGTTTTTTTTTTTTTTGTGGTCAGTTCTTAAGACTGCTTAACAAAATTCGGGATCTATTGTGCACGAGGCAGAGAGAAAAAAAATCTATATGAGCATTATACCTTTGTTAAAGTAATGCTGTATCTAGTCTATGGTGGCTTAATACTTTTGCACAGTACTGTTCATCCCAATTATTGGTGGATTAAAAATATTTACCAGTCTGGTTCCATAAATATTTTTAATCCACCAATAAGCAGATATCATTGGGGGGTGGTTGGGAGGGGGGGTAATGGGTGCTGGGTCATTCTCGATAATGATACAAGGTTGTTTTCTCTTTTTGTCCTCAGCTTCGGTTGGTTTAACACCGCTCTAATGATAGAAGGGAAGACCTACTTGCCCTGGCTCATGAACTGGTAAGGAAGGAACCTTTATCTCAGTGACCGCCAAACTTTATTCTTCTCCTCAAAGACCGTGAGAACGATCTGCCTTAAATAACCTCTATCCGCCACTAACGAGTGACATAACGAGCGCATAAACCAGACGAGTCGTAATGTCTAGGTTATATACTCTATACCCAATGTTTTGTCCAAATGTGTTACACAGGTTGAAAACACGAGGTGTCAAGTTTCACCATCAGAAGATCAGTTCATTTCAAGAGGTCGGACCAATCCTGTAATTATTATGCTTAAAACGGAGTCGGCGTCACCGAGAAATGAAATATGATCCCTTGTAAATTGCTGCAGCTGGCGGAAATGGGTGCAGACGTCATTATTAACTGCTCCGGGGTCCGATCTGGCGAACTCCAACCTGATCCCGAGCTCACTCCGGGCCGAGGCCAGATCATCAAGGTCAGAATCGATCTTAGATTTGGGTGAAAGCATTTTTCTATGGCTTAAACGGGTCGGCTCACGCACTATTTCCATCTTTTCACGTGATTAGGTTGACGCTCCCTGGATTAAGCACTTTATTCTGACGCACAATTTCTCAATGGGGGCTTATAATTCACCCTACATCATCCCAGGGTGAGTGTGTTTCTCCACCTCGATTACACTACGCATTCGCAGTGGCACCGTTTCGGCAACTTTAAGCAACGTCCCGAGCCTCTTTTTGCCCAAAACCTTGTCCTGATGGGCATCAAACCACTCCGTAAAATCTTCCCCAGCAAATCTCAGATTTTCGATTGTGGCTTAAGGACCTTAAGTACCCAACAGTCGCAGTTAGGAAGAGATCTGGTTCATAGTCCGGTCCTTTAACTACTCTCCCATCACAATTCTAAACTTTGAGTTTGGAACAACTCCTAATAACAACTCGTTTCTCCAATTAGGGTTAAACGTATTGTTGCAGCATGAGTGCAGTAATTAATTCATTATCTTCCACCTAATGCACAGTCACGGGTCAGCCGGTGCTCACTCGGCAACTTTGGGGCCCTAGACGGGGCGCCAATCCATCGTAGGGCACACAGTCACTCACTAAGGGCCACTTTGGAGACACCAGTTCACCTAACACGCCTGTCTTTGGACTGTGGGACGAAACCGGAGTACCCGGAGTAAACCCACACAGACATGGGGAGGACATGCAGACCCCACACAGAAAGGACCCAGGTCGCTCAGTAATTATTACTGCAGTAATTATTGCAGTACATCCAAACCTTCACCTGTGACTGCTTCTCAGGAGTCGTTTGGTGTCTGTGGGCGGAGTTTTTCAAGTGGGAAACTGGAATCGGCTGAACAGTTCCACGGACCATCAGGACGTTTGGAAAAAAGCGTGTAGGCTAGAGCCAAGTCTAAAAGTAAGTCCAACATTCCGTCTGACCTGCCATTAAAAAAAAAAAAAAAAAAAACATTATAGAATTGCTATCTGCTACAGAAAACGTTTCAAACTAAAAAAAGTCTATCCCAGAATGCTCGGATCGTGGAGGATTGGACTGGACTCAGACCTGTACGTAGTAAAGTCAGACTGGAAAGAGAAACCATCCGTTTCGGAATCAACAAGACCGAGGTGAGCTTTTAAATCACCAAGACGGACCAAAGTCAAAGTTATTTCTATAGCGCTTTTTACAACGGAGCATTGTCTCAAAGCAGCTTTATAATCTTATATTATCTTTCAAGGCCAATCCCAAACTGAGCAAGCCTAGGGCGACAGTGGCAAGGTAAAACACCCTGACTACAGAAGGAAGAAACCTTGGGAGGAACCAAGACTCAAAAAGGGATCCGACCTAATTAAGTTGTAGTAATAGTGAAATTAGTTAAATAGTGTAATTAAGTAAATAATAAGACAATTTATTATATATATAACATTTAATCGATAATAAAATTGAACATAAATAACGAAATAGATTTAAGATAATGAATCCTCAGAGGTAAGTTCTTGGAGGCGCATCGTCTCCTGATAACTAAACGATGGAGGGAGTTACTGCCCTCCTGGTGGGACTGGTTTCTGTTGATGAAGACCAGTAGAGTGATGCTAAGGTGGAGGAACATCTAAGTGCATGGTGCTGGAACTGGTACCAGAACCTCAGCTCGGAGAGAAAAGAGTAAATGCCATGGGTCAGGGGTAAATGATTTCTGTTTTTGGACCTGATCTAGAGGTTTTGATCCAGTGATCCAGTCCAGAAATATGATCTATAGTTCATATAGAGAGTTATCGTACCCCACCGAAACATTCGCTTCTTAGTCTAAAATCAGCCCACCGATCCCCCGTGTCGCCCTGCTTAGATCATTGAATCTATCAGCTGTAGCTCCCATAGCTCAGATCAAACACTCTCGGTTTACTTTGGTATGTTGTGTTAATGGACATTTGGGGTTTCCTTTTCACTCTTACATGGACTGGCTTCTCTAAAGTGTGCTCTGTGCTGCAAGGTTCACTCTTCCTTCTCTTTCAGGTGATCCATAATTACGGTCACGGAGGCTACGGGCTGACCATCCATCGCGGCTGTGCCGAAGAAGCCGCCCGGCTTTTTGGGGAGATCCTCCAGCAGAATGCCAGTGCCAAATCTCGACTCTGATCCTAGAATCCATTAATCTTGGCATAACGTGACGTCTTGAATTTAACTCGAAAAGCCAAGCTGAATCTGTCCAAGGCTGTGATTATGATTTTTTTTAAAAATCCGATTTAAAGAGCAAAGTGAAGAAGGGCTTCCTCTTTGCCGGTTCAATGCAATGTTTCGATCAGGTGGATACAATAAGAGATGAATCAAAAGTTAGAAGATGATTTATTATAGTAACGCAAAGGCAAGGCACTTTTCTGTTGGAAATCTAGTTTATTGTAGATACACATGTAGCTCCAGCGCGATGTGTAGCAGAATCTGCACACAGACACGAAACCCGACGCTGAATCGCAAAGGCAGGCGTGTAGGAGACGGAACGTTCTTGTGTCTGGACAAATCGCCCATCTGAACTCGGGATTGAATCAAATCTGTTTGAATACCAGTTTGATCTCAGATCTTCGCTGAATGAAGATCTGAATGAAAGAACCTTAAATCCGCTCGCTGTACAAATGACATGTGAAAGTAATGCGCACACACACACACACACATATATATATATATATATATATGTATGTGAATACAAAAATCATCTGTGGTCATCAGCTACTGAATGTATGGATTTGGAGCCTTAATTTTAGCAAAGTTTAAAAGCTTTTCATCGTTTAACCACTGTCTAATCTTATATGGGGAATTTGTGAATACACCCTGCATGTTGTGCAACAGGTGTCAATGATCTGCGGTTAAAAAGTTAATATTTTATCTGAACGCGGGACAATAAAACGGTTGATTTAATCTATATAAATGATAAATGATCTACTGGGGGGTTTTTTTCCTTTCCTTTGTTGTTCTTGATGTGGCCTTGGATATCCTGGTCTGAATGCGTGTGTGTGTGTGTGTGTGTGTGTGTGTGGGAGGGTGGGAGGGTGGGAGGGTGGGGGTTGGGTCGGAGCGGGGAGCGGGAGCCTATCCTGGAATTCGGTTCATCACTGAAGTGCATGGTCAGATTATGCGTCTTTGTAACGCACCCGCAAAGCTTTGTTTACGTGCTGTAATTTCTAGATTTTATTCCGGTGCTCGAGTGATGCAGCAAGCTGGGTCTGAAGAGGTGCCTTCACATTCACGCACAATCAGGATGTGTCCAAGGAAGGGCAAACGGCAACCCCTACGCACCCCTGTGACGTCCGTCCAGGGCACCCCAAAAACCCGTGAGGTTTAAACTCCTTACCAATACAGACATGGTTTGGGATGCACTTCTTTCGGTTTTGACCGTTTTGCCTATGTAGTGTGGTTTATTAAAGTCTATATAATAATAAATAGAAATCAAACTACACTTCTCACGAGAGTTAGAGCGCATTTCACAATGAAATGTCCCCTAGTTTTTATTAGCAGTATATTAAGAAGTATTTAAAGGGGAACTGCAGAGGGCACGAATGTTAATAATCGTTCAACCATGGGCATAAACCATGCTTTATAATAAAACTTAATAAATAATGGACTCTATGGTCTAAACCGATGGGAACTAGAGTCGATTCTCAGTACATAATCCACTCAAAGGCCTCGCTGAACCTTAATTAACAATGCCTGCGTTCATATTTCATACATTACTGACATTCTGCCAACGGGAACAGCGCGCCAGTGTGCAGGCTCTTACAGAAACAAACAAGGGGTTTGCTGAGCACGACACATTTTTACTCAACGAAATGTGGCTCCACGAAGAGAGTCGGCCGCCAGTGCTAACAATAAATACATTAGCCAATAAAAGAGTGATTTTAAAAAAAGGGCAGGTTTAGATTCAGCTTGGTTACTTGGGTCAGTTTCTTCACGTTTAGGTCATGCTGTTTCGTGCTGCCTTTAAAAGTACAACCCTGCTCGTTTGTCTCACTTCGCCCCTTAAACCACCAGAGCTCGGTCATTAACACTCGGCCGGTAAACCATTTACATCCACGTCGTTCATTGACGCACGGAACAAAGAGCGTAACCTGATGGTCTTATTTAAGCCATGAAAATGACATTCCAGTTAGTGAACAAAAAAAAACTAGCTAGTCAGGATGTTTCACATGTCCGAGGTGTCTTTTCTTTATTTTCTTTCTTTAATTTTTTTACCTTTCCTGTTTATATCCTGCATATCCTGGTCAGGGCGTATGGCAGATTTCACTGAGCTCCACCCCTTACGTCCCGTATTGGCACTCATTTTGTTCTCATTCAGTTTTTAGTTTGACAAACACTGGAGTTCGAACCCCGGATTGGGCTTGCAGCGTGAAGGTCAGCTCTGCCCTGTGATTACCGGGCACATACCTGTCAAGTCTCCCCGTTTGGCCGGGAAACTACCCCTCTTTCCCGCCGTCCTCCAGCATTATATTATGATTCCAAAAAGCGTCCCTGTGCCTCTCCAAGCTGAAACGTCACTAACCTGGCGAGAACCGCTGAGAAAGATTGGTACAGATAACAGGACGTCATTAGACAACAGCAGCGTTCGTGCTTTACTCTCATCTGAAATCAACCACTCTGGCCCCGCCCACAAATACACAGAGAGCCACATGAGCGAAGATGAGATACTAAAAATGTGTAATGAAAATAAAACGCGTTTCGCTTTAAGACAGTGTGTATATATGCTGAAAATATGGCAAAGAAATAAATGTGCTTCAATTCCCTTTTTGTGTTTTCGTTTAGGCTGTATTAGAAGCATGACAGATGTAGGAACGTCCACAGCATTTCAGGGTCAACAAAAGGTAGGAATATCAGATTCGGATCATCTCATTGTAGTTTGTAATCGCTTCACATGGTGGTTCTTTTAGATTTCTTGTAAACCTGTCTTAAAATGTAAGGGATACTGAACCTGGGGGTGAATTTTCCCTTCTTTATTTTCACCTGGGCACAGTGAATTCTGGGGCTCTGAATGATTCAGACATTGCTGTTGCACTGAATCAAGTATTACTGACCAACTCATTTGACTCACCACTCAGCTTGATTATCCGCGTTGCTTGATCATTTCAGTGCCGAATCTCGTAGGCGAGTCATGTGACTCCGCGAATCCTCGTACTCCTCATTCGGGCTTAACAGAATGGCAGAATTACAGAAACGATTTATGGGACTCGCGAGCTGAGCTGAATCGCGTCCGTTTCATGTGACTCCCGATTCGCACTTTGCTGCCGCACTGGGATTACTCCCATCATGCAACGGGCTGAATTGCTCGCCTTAATTAAAATCAGTGATTTGTTCAAATGAACCATCATACATTGATTCATCGTGCGGCTGTTTTTTTTTCCCTTTTCAGCCTAAATGAATCGTTTGACTCGCAGCCAACCTAACTGCCGAAGGGTATTCGCTGAATTAAATGTAAATTCATGAGTCGTGCGGCTTACGATCCAGGCTTTTCGGCTTTGGGTCATGTCTATGAATCGCGAAGCGTGTTACTGATTGATGTGACTTCCATTCAGATATTTCCTGCTGCACTTAGTTACTGCACGGACTGCTCGACTGATCTGTTGAAATCATCGATGATGAAGTGAATCGTCATGTGACTCGGTCGTATACTGTGGTGCTGAACTGAATCAGTGCAGCTCGTAACCGACTCGTTCGATTCACACTTCAGCCTGGATCATATCGAGTGAGCTATGTGACTCCGAGTCGGGTGACTTGCGATTCAGGAATTTGCAGCTTCGTTGGGAGGCTGAAGCATGCAAATGAATCATGCGACTCAATTCGGAGTCTGAACCGAATCGCTCAAGCCTGTTACTGATTCACGGGACTCGCAATTGAGCATCTGCTTTAGAACGTGAGGGTCTTCACCCGTTTAAGGACACGTTATTCTCTTTCTCTCCACCTTCCCTTTCCGTTTGGGTATTTGTATTGTGAGACACAAGTCCAGAGATTCCTGGTTCGATCCTGACCCTGTGTCCTTATGGGTTCACTCCAGGTACAGCATGTCCTCCCATAGTTCCAAGACAACTGTTTGGTTGTTTGCTCTAAGCGGCCCCGGTGTGAGTGCATCTGGTTATCAGTATAGCTTTGCTCTTGTCATGAGCCACCCTTGATGCTGATGTGATGGTAACTAAACAAAGGAAGAAAGTCCCTTCTCTAACCTTTACCCCCTATTCGCAGTCCTCCTGCTGTATTGTATTGGTAATCGCCGTCCTCTTTTCCTCTTCCGTCTTTTCCTTTCAGTCTTTCTCACTGCTGGGAGGTGGAGGAGGAGTTGGAGCGTGGGATGGAGTCTCGGCCCATCATCTCCTGTCCCCACTCTCTGTGGCTGGACTCCTGCAGGCCTCGACCCGTCGTCTCGATGGGCAGGGCGCACGACGCCACGGCGGCCAACAGGCAGCAGCAGCAGTACACCGAGAGGGTGAGATACACGGACCACTCCAGCATCACCTGAACACACACAGCGTAACAGTTATAAGGATCACCCTTGTCAGCGCTCGACTCCACCCTGACACTCCTGCATGCGTCCGCTATAGCGCTGAGGCCAATGCGGCTCACGTGAGGAGCTGAAAATCGAATTCACGCCTGAACGGCAGAAAACTAAGCCGGGCGAAACCCAGGCGACACCTGCTGAGAGAAAAGAGAACTGCAGTCTGGAAAGCAGGAAAACGGCATCAAGCGTTCTCCCGGCTTCGTTATCGTTAAGCGTTTTTTTACGAAAAGATACTGCGTTGAAATGATTTTATTGACATTTAATTACCTGAGCCACGAAGGGCGTGATGAGCGCACCCACGCGGGCCATGCCGCTACTCGTACCCAGACCAAGAGCCCGCGTCGCCGTCGGATACACCTGCGCAGAACAAGCGTCCGGAAATATTATCAGCCATCACCACGCTGCGATCGTTCCCTTCTTATTCTTATATTCCAATTAGAATCAGCCATGATTATCAGGGCAAAGACCCGAGCTATGGAGGCTGAACAGGGAGCCTTGTAACAGCCAGACCCTGCGTGCCCCTCAATGGACTGGCGTCGCGCCCAGGGCCCAAGCATGCTTCTCTGGGTAACCGTGAGCAGGATAAGCAGGGTTGAAAGCACGGTTAAAAGAGCGGCACTAAGGTTACAAATGTATCTTGAGCGTGACTGGTGCGTACCTCGGGCGTGTACACGTACGCTGCCTGGAAACCTCCGGCGATAAACGCTCTCGCGATAAAGATGAGCACGGTTAAAGACGTCCTACAGGATGCAAACACACAATACGTATACTCAGAATGCAGCAACAAGTAGGGCACCCGCTTTGTTGGGCTGACGGCAACAAAGGCCGCCCCGCTTTTGGTAGGACTGACAGGTACAGAGGTTACATCATCATTTGTTACCGGCGTTAACGTAATCATTCAGCTTCTCCACAGTGAACTCGAGTTAAATGATTTTTCTTGTACGCGGTTGGTATACGGGTTAGTACCTGCCCACGCAGGCGTACAGCGGGACAACACAGAGCGAGAAGACGAGGAAGCACAGCGCCATGGTCTTCCTCCTGCCCAGCCTATCGATGGCCCAGAGCGTCACCAGAAGCCCTGTACAAACCCAGACATAATTCTGCTCCAGCTTGGTCTATAGTTTTGCCTTAAGCGGGTTCTTGTTATGTGAGGATCAGAAAAAAAATAAAAAACAGAGTTACCCGGGAATTCGGACAGCGTCGTCCACAGCAGGTCTTTATAATCATCCGAGTTGAGGTATTTACACTCCAGGTTACACTTTAGCTCCGCCTTACTGCCATTAGTCTCTAGGGGGAGACAGAGTGCAAGAAGGGGTGAGAAATCAGGTTCGCGCCTCAAAACGTCCATCTGATCAATGAGTTATAACGGAAATTAAATGTCTTCTATACAGGGTGAGTCAAAAGACACGGGACATCTATTATTCTATAAGGCTGGCCAAACTATTGTTGAGGTTTCTTGGTCGATAGCGGTTCTTTAGACGATCGCTACATGTCCCGGTTTCTCTGAACTCGGTGTGTGAAATTGGCGATCTTTCTGGGTGTCGGTTGTTATGATACTGTCGCTATGATACGGCAGCTGCGTTCGTCCGGACATCAGAATCGTCAATTCCGTCTTCAGTTACCTGTGATGAACAAAAGTTTAGAGGTTTGTGTCATGGACCACGAGAGATATTACAAATCTGATTGCACCAGTCGATTTCTATGACTATCCTGGCCTTCTTTGATATCCTCCATGACCACCTTCCCATTGGACCACATTGCCCTTGATCCAATATGGCAGCTTTCAAGATGGCGGCCTTGTTCCAGACATGGCCAAAAAGATAGCTGGGGTATTCAGGTATACAATTTTTCCTTTTTATTCCTGAAATACAAGTGTCCTGTGAGTTTTGACTCAACCTGTACATGTTATTCACTTCTGAATGACAGAAAACTAGTACGAGCGAAGCCTTGGGGGACAGGCTAACAGAAAGGAGAATCGAAGACTCACGTCCACAGGCTCCGCCCTCCTGAAACAGCTCCGTTGTGAGTAGCACCAGGCCGTAGTAGGAGAATGCATTAGCAAACCTGAAACGCACACAGATTAGAATCATGACAGGCTGAACTTTTTCTAGTTTCTTTCGATCTGTATTGTATAAAATGTAATAAACCATCACTTTAAGCTCCAATGATTAATTATTAAGGCCTTATCATTTTAGCCCCCAATGGCCCAGTCAATCCCCCCATACCATTACATCGCCTTGAATAGAACTGTTAAGAATACAGTCGAATCCGGTTAATGGGACCACATCGGGACGGGATCGTTTAGGTCCTAATAAGCGGCTGGTCCGATTAATCGAACATGCTCTATGTTACAGGACGGGACATGCTATAATTTATATAACATATTAAATGTTTATTAAAGCTTTATTGTACAATT
>JAUZST010051827.1:0-24663 GCA_034779995.1 Parotocinclus haroldoi | reverse complement strand
AGAGAGAGAGAGAGAGAGAGAGAGAGAGAGTACCTCTCAACTGGAATTTTTTTCTTTCGCAAACTGCTCCAGGTTTCTCATCATTGAAGCATGCTTTCTCCCAACAGCCACGTTAAGATCTCTCCACAGATGTTCAATGGGACCAACATTTATGGGGTTTAACATAACCAACATTTAGTTGTGTACATATTTTACTTATTGACTATTTAAGTTATTTAAGTAGTATGTAACAGACAGAGCCTTTTGTTCAAGTAAAAGTCCGGCGCTGGAAAGTAGTTCAGCTACATGTGCAGGAAGGCTGGTGGTAGTTATAAATAAAATTGTTTGCTGTTAATAAATGGAGTAGCACAGCAGCTTAAACATCCTTTAATTGATTTAATTTTCCCAGAGCACATCCCTTTTAATCCATCCAATAATGTAATTCAGGTCAAAAGCACACAATACAGCTGTTTCTGCTGTAGTCAGTGTTTGCAGTGTCTACAGTCAATGACCTTTACAGTATCTTGCCCAGAATATCTTGTTGAGATGACAATTTTATCGTGCAACAGAACCTGTAACATCCCCATTCCTGTTCACATGTGCCAGAGGTTGTTCAGGCAGAGAAACACTGCTATAGTTTATTATTTACTAAGTTTGTTACTGTAACATTAGTTTGATAAAGGATGAATGTTTTGTTTTGCTTTAGCAGCTCTTCACAGTTTTTAATCAGATGGTCCAAGTTGACAGCTAGAACATACATAACAGTCAAAATCAGTTGTCTTACAATGACAGTACATACAATATAAATATAAATACAGAAATATAAATATCATTTAAAAATCAAGTGCATTGACCACAGCAAAGTGTCCACATGTCTGTTGAGATATGAATATATGATATAACATCCTAAATGTTCTTCAATTGCCCATAGGGGATGAATAAAGTTTTCTGAATCTGAATCTGAATAAATGTACATATTTAGATGTTGCCCAGATTCATTCAATTACATGCAGCTAATACGTTTTTTACTTCCCAGCAGCGGTTGCTTGGTAGTGCTGGATCCAAGAACGTTCTGGTTATAAGTCCTAAGATAATCAGATAATATTACAAGAGCAATGTGACATGAACAGTTTCCAAATTATGGCTATGATGATTACTATGTTGTATGCCTTTTGGCACACTTACTACATACCGTCCGAAAACAATTCTCATATAGCTCTACAGGAAACTCCACCCAATGATGGAAACAGGTTGGTTGAGGGAGCAGTGGACCAAGTGGATATTCTGCCATTAAACCTAGAATAAGTGAATACTTGAAAAATTGTAAAATGACATTATTAAATACTAAACTTTAAAATGATAAATAAATGTATTAATGTAGCTAGACCCTTGACAGCAAGCTGCTAAATAGTGCCAAACCGACTAGCAACTCCAGCAGTGACAGGAGATATCCCACCGATAATGATCTGTCCAACAGCAGGGAAGTCACCAGGGGGCCTTTTCACACTGTACATCATGCAGTGGCATGGAGAAAATGAAGCAACAGCAATATGTAAAACAGTTGCTTTTTTGTCTCACACAAAATAACTTCAGTAACTCATCAACACTTCACACTGAAGCTAAAAGCTATATATGTACACACATATATATCTTTTAAACTAGGTTGAATGGGTGGCCTTTCAGCTGCAATGTGAAGTGTTGATGAGTTTCTAGTTATTCACCCGCTCATGGTGGAATTAGAAAATTGGAGCTTGTGATAGAATATGTGACAGTGTATTTCCAACATATTTCTAATCCATATCATGAAGACCTGATGCCTTCTTTGAGAGCAAAGTGAAAAATGCTTGCACACTGAGGGAATATAATGTGCTTTCAGTTGTTTCAAATATAATTCTTTATTATTATTATAATTATTGTGTAGTTATATCACCAGACATCTAGGTGACGAAATTTCTACTGCAATACTGCTCACAAAACTAGGGGATATTTCATTTTGAATTGAGCAGTGAGCAGTGTTTTATCCAATTTATAACTGAATTTACACCATTTTACTATTCATGTGTTTGGCAATAAAAAAATATTTAATATTTTAAAAAAAAACAAATGAGCAGGAGCCTAGGGAGTGGTGACCCAGTGGTTAAAGTGCTGTACTATTGACCCGAAGGTTCAAGGTGTGCTCCTGTTAATTTCCCCTTGGGAAAGGCTCACAGTAGAATCCTTAAACGATTGTAATTTGACGTAATTTGATTTGTCCATAGATAAAAAAAATAAGTAGGAAAAACACAATTGTCTATGTGGTAGCCTAAGGTCCTAGTGCTCTTGCTACTAGTAAATTGTAACAAGGATTTTTCAAGTCACCTCTCGTGGCTAATTACCCAGGATGATCCATCTGTACTACCTCTCAGAGGTCAGCTTCCTGTTTAGAATGTTTTTTGGGTAAAGGGAAGCTGAACGCATGGCTCCAAGCTCCAAGTCCATTAATCAAACTTTGTACGCCCACAGCTTTTTGCGGGCTAGCGTGACAGCAACATGGTCGAGAATGATTAATACTTAATGCAGCGTTTAGGAGTAAGATTTATGCCATCTGTTAGTGGATGACACAGCACAGGAGTCCACCCCTGTGTTTGCAAAAGGACCCTCCATCTGGTCAGATTAAGCATGATTCATAACTTCTGCAACAGGGGGTCACCCCTAGTTAAAAGGTGACTTTGGCCCACATGCCAGAGCAGAAACAGCGCCTGACAGTGGAAACACTGTGCTGGTGAGCAGGTAACGGATAAAGGCTGGACACTTTACACAAGCCCCAGGTGTCCCTGTCACCACTGGTCTTTTTTACATGGAACAGCAGATGGCACAAAGCTCTGTGGAGCTGTACAAGAAAAAATAAATCAAAATACCAGTAACAATGTGTGATCTGTGTACAGAGAAAATATTTCCCATCCTACAAAACAGGAACCAGGTTACACTGATAACACCAAACAACACCTCTGTATTTGCAGTCAAGTGGCATGTATCACAAGTGCAAACATGTTTACAAGTACTTATTTTCATCTGAGCTTTTTACCAGCGCATTTGCTAAAAGCTTTTGAAAAAATGTGTAACTTTGCACAAAAAGAAAAAAATAATAATTTGTTAAAAAAAACTGGTACCAATTCAGTTTTGTTGCAGATCAGTTTAAATGGCTTGTCAAAGTCAATGTCTGTGCTATTCTGCTGCCAAATTACAAAGAACCATTCATTTTATTAAAATAAAGACAGAGCACATCTGCTCCTTTGCCTTTTGTTCATATCAAGTGCCAAAATAATAGACAGAGCAAAGCTACTCAATTAGGAGTCCGCAGGCCATATCCAGTTCTTACCAGCTTATTAGGTGGAACAAATTAGCATCTATATATAACCTTTAGTCACTTGTTTGGTCAATCTAATGAAAAGCTGATCTTAGTAACATGCTCTGATGTCCAGATCCAGAGCATATCTCTGTTTTTGCTGTGTAATTATGGATTTCAGGTTCAAGCATTTCGTAATTTAAGAGAAAGCTCAGGTAAATAAACCAAAATCAGTGCCTAATCAGTACATTTATTTAAGGTGTGCCAGAGGAATGTGCACCAGCGCACCCAAAACGGGTCCAAATAACTCCTCAAAGTAACCATGAAGGTCTTTGTGCTGTTCAAATGCATCTTTAAAATACTGTAATGACAAAAGTATACCCAGGCACAAATTGTTTTGAAGCACAATATGAGCGCAGGTCAGCGGGGGTGATATGATTCAAGGCAACCAGGCACAGTGTGAGTATGGCCAAAATTAGAGAGGTAAGGAAATGGTTTAGTCACAAATTAAGTATGCGAGATTTCTGTGGATTGGTTCCCGCCTTCTGCCATGTGCTGCAAGTCAGACCCTGGCTCTAGCAACTCTGGATTACATTAAGTTGCTAAGATCACTTAGAGCAGCTTATAGACAATAGCACTGAAACTATTACAAGTTCCACATTATAAGTATCGGCAACACTTAACCCAGTTCACACTAAGACTCTCCATCAGCACTCAGTAAGCTTCTGATTACAGTATAAATAAGCTTATAATCACTTGTCACACTCAAAACTTGCATACTTACAGACGTTCTTGCCCTACTTCTTTTCTACATGGAAAGGCTGCACTGACTAACTATGACTAACACTTTGAAGCAAAGTGTAGGGCATTATATGTAGGGCAATTATCAAAGTACTTCAGAACTACTGTTTTTAAATATAAAGAACTGGGGTTCCTGTGAGAAACACAGTCATGTTTGGGGTCACAGTCATTTACGCAGCCAACTTGGGAAACTAGGCTTAAATACAGTACTGGAAGCTAGATGAGCGGATTGAAAGCTGAGTAACTAGGCCCTAGGATCCAGACAATTGGGATTTTAACCACTGACCATAATCAGCCATCAGTGACTTTGCCATTCAAGTGACTAAAGGTTAAATTTTCATCTCTCTCAATATGGCAAACTTGGGGTTAGTTCTCTGAGCTTCCAAGTAGCAGTTCCCAGTTTCCTGAAAACATCTTACTGATATGTCTGAAATTCTAAGCTCTAGTTGCATGCACCATAAACCACATATACCAGAAGAAATAGTGCAGAAGATACAAGTCTTTGAATTCCCAGTTCCATGGTAAGTCAAACGCACCGCTGGGTTGTTGTGACATTGCTGAGTGAAACATGGGAGAAGGGTCAATTGCTGTGGTCTTAATTTAGCAACCGCAAAAATTATAGTTATTCTACTGAAAAATAACCAACCTGTATCAATTCATATAATTATTGTTTGCTTAACCAATCCTGCTATTTATTAAATGTTTACCCTTACTATCATCTAGATTTTTAAAGTAATACTTCCTCCAGTCACCAACCCCCTGCCCACTAAACCTCCTGATCCACACACATATGATCTACATCTAGCGTCCTTGGAAACTAATCAAGGCCAGCTCAAATGATCATGGTTGAGCAGCAATGTAATAATATGAGGGGAAGCCCAAGGTCTTAATAGAGAGAAAATAAGGCTCTTGTCAAAGTTGAAACACTACCATGAAAAAAATAGCAAACACAAAATAGTTAGCTGATGAAAGGCATGTTCTACTCTTGTTTAAGTTCTGTTAATTTGAACAAAACTCAACTCAGGGAGCTTAATATACATTACCAAAGAACCAAAAATTCAGGTCCATATAGACATAATGAGCCATGTTCACTTCTTAGAATGCAAATAAACCAGAGTTAATCAACCAGCATAAACAAGATTCTGAGAAGCAGTAGGCTACAGACAATTTTTCTTTAGGAGCACTTGTAATCATATTTAAAATGCAAAAGTTACGCTGGAAAGCCAAATATTTGTATGCGCTAAAATGCTGAGTAATTAATCATTTCTATTCATTCATTTAGAAATAATTTTCGAAACAGATGACTCGGGTGGAAGGGGAAAGGAGAGGAGGGAGGCATCTTTACGCATGAATAGCAGGAGATACATTTCGATCTGATGCACTAAATCTGCGATGAGCAACAAAGCAAACCCAAATTGCTGTTCTGCTCTCAGGCTGCATTCATTAGCAGCATTTGTGCATCCTGATTAAAATTATATATTATTAATGCTTTTTGAGCTGTAAGGTCTTGGCCAGGGGAATTAAATGCAAAACTAACTGCAGATTGAGAGCAAGAAAACCAGAAAGACCAGCTCTATTTATAGGAACCGCTATCATTGGTATGCATAGTAAAAAACAAAAGCTCAATGAAAAATAAAATTGGAAAAAGAGCCACCATGTTGTATTATATACCATGCTGAAGTAAGCACATGGCCATGCACCTGCTGGAAGTCTAAGGAACAAAATAAGGAGTTTATCTTTCTTTTAATCTAAGCAAAAAAAAAACATTTTGCCTTCATGATCCATTGCTCCACTACAGAGCATTCAGAACTAGTTTTCCCATGTAGCTTCTATGATGACACACCACTGTCTTCCTGATGCAGCCAGGATTAAATGAGAAAAAAAAAACTTTTGTACTAGCTTTTCAGGTTGTAATTTCCTTTATTCAGAACTTCATGCCTGCACATCAAAATAGGTCTTCAGCTGTAGGACCTTTGGAACATCTGAGATCTAACCAGATCTCAGTGTTTTAGTGTCCTGGCTCCTCGCTGGAGGTAACGAGCTTGCCACACTAATCAGAATAACCTGGTTGCATAAATGTATGTCCACATACTTTAGGCCATGTATTCTACAGTCCCATTCAGTCGATTGAAATTCAGATCTCACACTCCCACTAAATTGAGAAGTTCAGTGTAAGATAATTAATACAGTACGCCTAAAGCTCCCTTTCCGTTTTGTTTTTAACAGGAAGATGACATGAAAGAACAGAATGACAAAATGAAACATGGTTGAGAATATAACGACAAACAAAAGTAAACAAGAATAAGTGATGAACAATAAATTATGCATTATTTTTATCTTAATAAATGTTAAACCTGCCGAGAAAGCTCTACCTCATTATCATGGATTCGGTAAAAGAGGGTTTGCTTTTTGATGGCATGCCGTTGTAAAAGAACCACTGTTTTGGGGCTAAAGCCAGTTATAGAGTAAACACCAGGATAATGTTTAATTTATGCACGGTTATTTGACACTGTGCTACGCACTTCTCGTTTCCTTCCATCAAATGTAAGCTAATTAGCATAGCGGCTGAGCCCAGCTGAGCAGGGAGCAGTGTCAGCTACATAATGAGTGGAACAGGCCCTGGCAATATCATTAAGCCTAGCTCTGATTGAGGAATAAACAACAAACTACCCCACCCCAACCCTCTTCCACAACACACGTGTTTGTATGTGTATCATTGTGAGGACTTTACATAATACTTCTTTAGCAAATGAATGCTGTACCTACATCTAGCAAAACACATTCACAGGGTAAAAACTGGCAGATCTTCCTGTCCTCGTGGGGACATTTGGTCCTAAATGATGCCATGATTTATGCCATGTTCTAAACTGAGCTCATCACAAGACAGTAACACTTATTTATTAAAAATGCCAAGGCAATACTTATTTGTCATAGTTGAATCGCTTGAACTTCTATATACTGTTTGTATTCTTGATGTTAAGCTCGTGCTGTTGTTGATTCACCATGTTAACATTTAGTCCTCCTAAACTAAAAACTGTTTAGCATGGATTTAAATGGGTTTAAATCTCATTTTAAATGGGTGATGCTGATTACACGGATTAGTCATTAGAGACTGCAACACACCACAGTCACATTTCTCTATTCAAATCAGAGATTTGCTAAGTAGGTTTAAAGCCACATTCAAGTACAATGACATATATGGAAGTTGACAAACATTGTTAAATTAGCAATCCACCACCGAATTTTGGCCTTAAAATTAAATAATGAAATCTCTTTATATTAAAAACACACATAAATAATAAGAGTGCAAGTACTTAGTGCCTTGTGAGAATCCTGAACAACAAGTAATAATAACAATGAATACGTAAGTAAATAGCAGAATAAGTAAACAATATGCAAATTAGAAAATCTGTACAATGTTATTAGTACAAACGTATTATAGGTAACACTCAACATCACAGAACCAACATAGTAAACATATAATCACCAAAGTATGTAAACACAGTCCACTGATCCCACCACAAATAGCAACTACATTAGAATTTTGGGTGTCATTGTTCAGGCAGTAGGCATAGAGATCATAGGGTTTTGTTTTAGGCACATTAACCACTTCTCACAAAGCTCCAACTCATCAAAGCATCTGCAAGCCCAAAGCTATGGTTCCTCCAGTGTGTTTTTTCAGGAAAATACATGTATGATGGCTGCAAACATCTACTTTTTAATACAAAAAAAACTAATGAGGTGACCTGTCAAGCTCACAGAGGGCAAAGAATTCAGTTTGCTATCATTCTGACTGTACTTTGATGCACTGGTTATACATCTCTGTTATGGGAGATATGCGATCTTGATTGGATCTGGTCCCATTTATCTATCTAGTTTAGTAAAAAGCCTCATGTGCTAACCATTTTAAACAGCACTATACAGTATCTCACAGCTGTTTATCAGCAGCTCTGTAGTTACCTCTAAACTAACACTATTTATGAAACATTGTACTGAAACAGCATTAATTACAGTATTTAATAATCTATAAATATAACTGACATATTTCTTAGTTGTTCTATTATATTTAAGTGTAGCATTTGACACTATAGCTTATAATATCTCATTGAATAGGCTAGAAAATACTTATAATACTAATAATAATATAGGTATTAAGGGACTGGCATTTTCTTGATTTAAATCCAATCTGACTGACCAGTACCAGTTTGTTTATTTACATAGTCAAGCTCGAATCGACACTCAAATCTCTCAAAAGTAAAGTATGGTGTCCCTCAAGGGTCTGTGTTCAGCCCACTATTATTCTCCCTTGTTACCTTTAGGAGTCAATTATCAGTAAACATGGCTTTAGTTTACACTACTTAGCAAATGATACACAGCTGTACATATCAGCAGATCCAAAAGATGGCCTCACAATCAGCAAAATTGAGAATTGTGTTAAGGAAGTAAAAAAATGGATGTCATTTAATTTCCTTTTACTCAACTCAGATAAAAGTAAAGTTATATTAATTGACCCAAGACTGTGAAAGAAAGGTTGGCTACATCTGTTCTAGATCTAGGTGCCTTTTTGCTAATGCCCAGTCTAACTGTAAAAAACTTGAATATTACGTTTGATTCTGATCTCTTTCTTGATGTGCACATTAGCAATATTATGTAACTGAAAGAGAGCAATTTATGTGATGTTGCTAAAATTAGAAATATATTTTCCTCTCAAGATACAAATAAACTGGCATTTGTAACCTTGAGGATTACTGCAATGCTTTACTTAAATCTGGATGCTCTAATAAATCCCTAAAAAAAACTTCAACTAGCGCAGAATGCAGCAACTCGAGTGCCAACTAGAACTAGAAAATGTAATCATATCAGTCGTGTTTTGGCATCTCTACATTGGTTACCAGTTAAATTCCGCAGTGATTACAAAATACTTCTTGTAACATATAAATGTACATGGTCTGGAGTGAACTCTTACATTCTTACAATCCAGCTCGTCTACTTCGTTCACAAGGTGCAGGACTTCTTTTAGTTCCTAGAATTCAAAAAGTCACAGGGGGGAAAGCGTTCTCGTACATGCCTCCCCTACTAACAGAATAAATTCCCCACTTTAGTTCAAGATTCAGACACTCTCTAAAGTGTTTTAAGTATACACTAAACATTCTTATTTCCGCATGCATTTAGTTATTTAGACTGGGATGCCTGGCTCAGGTTACAGGGACAGGAGTCCAAGGTCATTTCTGGCCTGTCTGTCCTGTCATGCCCTGAACTTTGGTCTTTATGTCTGGTGGACAGTCTGGCTGTGCCGGATAAGGTAAAGGTCATGCATGTCTTCAGACCTAAACCCTATTGAGCATCTGTGGAGGAGCGCAAAGTCTCCAACATCCACCTGCTCCTTGATGTAGTAACGGAGGAGTGGAAGAAGATTCCAGTGGCAACCTGTAAAGCTCTAGTAAACTCCATGCTCAAGAGCCTTAAGGCACACAAAATATTGGCAATTTAGGCACAATTTGGTCATTTTCACTGTTCATTTTCAAATGTACTCACTTTTGTTGCCAGTGGTTTAGAAATGGATGGCTGTGGAGTAATTTTGAGGGCACAGCAAATGTACGCTATGATACAATTTAGACTAGTCAGTAGTAGTCATGTTCTTAGTGTTGTCCCATGAATAGATATAATAAAATAGTTTAAAAAAACATGAGGGGTGCACTTGCTTAATTGCTGTGTGGGTTCTCTGTGAATCTGCCTCCAGCCAAATTATGTTACGTGAGCATATTGTGATATCTCATATCACGATAATGATAAAAATATGATTCATAGGGTATCGCATAAGTGAACAGGGGGTTGAACCCAAGTGGAGGAAGCAGGGCCATCATTTATGCCTGGGCTCTTCCGTAAGAGTGTGATTTTAGTGCATTCAGTGGCTTATGGCACTAATGTATGACTTTTAATATTGGTTGGTGTATGCTGTGTAAAACTGAGACCTGAATTTTGTTAGTTACAGTTAAGCTTCATTTCTTGTACTGGTACCCTTACATTAACTGGCAAAAGGCTTTTATTAAGGATGTAATAAAGTACAATTCCAGCAAGTACTTGATATTTTGTGGCAAATGCCCCGCAGCCAAAGCAAGCAAATGAATACTCAGGTATATGCTCCTGCTATTGCTCCTTAGCAACTATATTTGTATGCTTTTATGACTCTTTTATGAAACTCAGCATCAGGCAAAATCTTAATTGGCCAGTTATACATGAAAAAAAAATGTAATGTAAAAAATGAACAAAAATTCAAAATCCGAATCAACCATGAAAATTGCAATCAATGCTTCTCTAGTAGAGAGTTAAAATAACAATATTTTCCAATACAAAAATACTTATGGACATGAACATACTTCTGACATCACTAACAGTGACATCACTAACAGACTATTACGGAAAAATATGAATCCCAAGCTTGTAGCCAACATGTCCAGCATACCAGTATTGTATGCTGGTGACCAATATGTCCACGTGCTAGTGCATACACATAGTCCTATGCTAGTGATCATCATACCCACCACCGCAACATACCAATGCAAAATATACAACATATGCTAGCCTGGTCATGCTTTATTAATCATAACCAAGAAAAGGTCAAAACGTACAGTACTACCCAATTTTACCCAAGCACATGAAATGCAGGAATTTGCTAATTTTCCAAACTTTAATGTTCCAAGTAGTCCATTTGTAGCACTAAGGAGTCCCACAGACTGTATCTCTCTCTCAGAGAGAGAGAAAAGTCTGAGAGAGAAAGTCTGCTAAATAAAACATGGCGACCAGCTAATGCGTAGTTCTTTCAAAAGTCTACAATGAGCTCTGGCTAACTTGAAAGACATTTTCTTCCTGTCAATCAGGCCAAAGATCAGAGGGGCACTTGGAATATGCAGATTTGTCACAGCACTATATTCCATCACACTCTAAGCAGTGTTTGTCCAGCTGATACAGCTAATGTGGCAAATCAGAACTTGTGGGTCAGCAGTCAGGTGTCGGCCTTAGAAGTGAAAGTACACTTGACAATGTAATGCCCCTCTGTCTGTTACGGGTACTACTCTTGTTCATTAAATGACACGTACATACAACTGTACATACTGTACATACATACTGTAAACTGTACATACAACCTCCAGGACTAATGTTCATCCCCTTAATCAGTGCCAACACAACAACTGAGCAGAGAGGGAGACAGCAAAGGCAAGGCCCATGGAGGGAGTAATGCAGCGACCAGGAGGATCGATAGGAGACAAGCGCCTCTCGTAATAAGCCATTGATGTAGACTGCGCACATGGAGGACTCCCTGGTGGAAGTCAGGGCTGCAACATGGCCAGACTGATATTGACTCATCTGATTCATTCCAGGAGCTGCAGAAATACAGCATCCCGAGTAAGGTACTGGAGAGAGTACAGAGGAAAACCCAAGCTGTCACTGCTGAGAATGAGCACACTGACCTAGACACATTGTATTTGTCACTGTGCTAATGGAGTAACAGATACCATCAACAAGGGCAGAAATGACATCATCAAAGGATTCGATTGCATTGCCATTACATCTCTTGCTGTGAAATGCTCTGAAGAAGGTGACATTTGAGAGAGAACTGATTTTTCGTTTCAGTGTCATAGCATAAAACCTGCCAAAACACAAATCTGACCTGCAGAGACCACAAACCAAAGGTTTTTTTACTTTTAACATTTAAACTTACTGACATTATTTTAAATGAACCAGTCATGCATACACTGTTTAAATAATAAAATAGAAGGCAAATAATTGGACCCTGAAAAAGAGGTGCATGATTTATCAACTGCAGAGTTCAAAGGCAGTAAAAATTACAATAAAATATTTTCTAACCTTAACCCACTCACTTTTCACACACGTTTAATTCAGAGCAGGGATGCGGGTGACTGAGGCCTAACTGGAGGCAAACTACAACACTACAACAGTATAGTAACTGAACATTAACAACAGATAATACAACCATAGCTGAAAAATGGATTACCTACCGTAACCACCAATAGAGCAGTCAAAATACCTCCAAGTCTTCAAACAAGGATGCTGTTATTGACACAGAATGGTCACTAAATTCTTGTACAAAGAAAATAGTTCGGTTAAAAACTCAACTTGGTTTAGACCAATACATAATTTGCTTCAGTTCTGATGTTGGTGTGATGAGGCAGTTCAATTAGAACTATATTATTGTTCCAACCATTTTCTTTGTGATTTATTATTATTATTATTATTATTTGTGGCAACCATGTTTCAAATGTGACCCCTCATTACAAGTACTTTCCTCACTGAACCACAGCCATGCTCTAACTAAACACTTTTCCATGGTTTAACTGCACTTTTAGTTACCGCAAATACATGGTAATGTATACCTAAATAAAAATAACATGTAAAAAGTTTCTTGCTTCTTCATAAGCTAAGTGTTGGAGCAAGCAATGATGATCTCCATCCCAATGATCTGCCATCTGTCTGGAGAGCTGCTGACTGATACATGTTGGATGGAGACATGCTGAGCCCTGATGGCTATTCTCCTCCACTGAGGACTGATTGCACCTGTCTCAAAGAAGTGGGGGGCTCCAGCAGGTCTCACCATGACAAACAAGCTATATCAAGATGGATAACTCAACAGGAATGATGCAAGATAATAAAGTATAATTCACCTCAGACCTTAAGACACACCTCACCATGCTACAGAATAATGGCTCATCAATCACATCTGTATAACCATATGCCTTTCCAATAGGCACTTCTTAATTTATCTAAAAATGACGACAACATGCACCATGCCAGAGGACAGAAAAATGGTGCTAGGAAAGAAAGCACAAGGGAAGAGTGAAGACAAGCAGGTGGGGGAGAGACAAATGATTTAGGATGCCGGGGGACAGTTATTGCAGTGTAAGAGAAAAATGCACGAAGCAACCATAAAACTATGGCACACAAAATATCTCAGAGTATCAGCATGTAACGATACTCTTCGTCTTTCCAAGCGTGGTGCAAAGTAACAGATTGCTCAACCTTACGGTTATAGACCACTTAAGAAGCTCAGAACCTGTACTGTGGATAAACATCTTTTTTCAATGACTGTCTTCTCATCCATTATAGTTTAGAAGAAAAATCCACCCGTTAAGCAAATCCATTTTCCCCAACATAGGACTAACCGCTGACATTGGAATAAGCAAATATTCAATATCTGCACCCAGAGGTTTATATAAAATTTTCTGCCATGAGGTGCCTGAAAAATAAATTACCTGCATTTATTACAGCAGGCTAAAAATGATCCAGGGCAGCAGGGTATACGATACAGCCAGGTACATGTATTAGCCAGATAACCTTCCCAATTTATGTCAGCCTTGGACTGAATGTAATGTTATTGCTGCCGTCAATTAAACTTAAAGTAACCCACAGCTCGAACTTAAAGTAGCCCACATTTCCACCATTAAACCCTAATGCATTTTGGTTTACTCAACCCCAATTCTGTATCAGGCTAATGTTCATTTAAAACAATTCAGATGTTAAACAAAAAATCCTTTTTTACAGAATGTATTGTTTTCAATAGCCAAAATATTTTTTTAATAAATATCCACTTCGGTCCTAGATCATGGCACTACTGCTGTGAAGCTGAACTAACACACATTCTTCATTAACAGTTGCACCCTGAAAAACAGGAAAGCTAATTCTGAGTTTTGGAAGAATTATTTATGTAAAATGTAATTAAATAAAATGTGTTTGCTAAAACAATGATGCATTTAATTGAATAGATTTTATCATTGCTTAATAAAATCAATAAGCCTTTCAATGATGTTTATTACATATATAACACCCTTAAGAGTGATGAAATCGCTGTAACACACACTTTTTTGTGGCTTGTTGCTTTAGTAGCTGCACAGGTTGTGCAGTGATCTGAGACACTGTGCCACCACCACAGTAACACACAGACATGATTTGCTGGATCTTGAGACTTCGAGATGGTGCTACAACAATGGTCCCTGTTGGCCCCTGTGATGGGCTGATGCTCCTTCCCTGAGGTGGGATCCATGTGGGAAAATAGAACATCAAATTGTTCTTCTGTGCATCAGAGATCAATAACACACTTGTATCATCTGCTCACAGTAAAAATTTAATCAATATACATCCAATCCTGCATCTGGCAAAAAGATAAATGCCATTAGACCAGAACTGAATTCACTGAACTTTAAGCATTGAATGAATTCTTCCAATAAATGATCATGGCATTATTGCACATCAGGTGAATTCACTTTCCTAACATTTGCCTGCATTTGAAACTAGCAAACAAACAACACCATCTCAATCTCAACAACATCTCAATATGATTTAGGTAAGAAGTTATTATCCCATGCAGTGTCTCTATACTACATGGAATAAATTAAGTTAAAACTTTCAAAATCTGCCCCATGTTTTATTAAACTAAATCCAGTCCAGATATTTGCTTTGGCATACAGTATCTTAGACTTTTCATCTTCCGATAAAGTGGCTTACTGAACTGCTACTCTACCAAAAAGACCATTTCTTATCAAGGTTGGTAGAAGGGCCCTGATGAAGCTACCAAATTCTGCTGTTGCTCAGTCTATAGAGACATCAAACTAAATACTAACCACTGAAATCTGGAAAACCTTTTTTTCAGATTCTATTCAGGTTTATAATGCTGTAACATTTCCTGTGTTTTCTGGTTGTATTCTTATTAATGAGGACTATGTATATATGGTAATTACAACATTGATAAAACATTTGTATATGTAATCGAATATGTAACCGAGGCCTAAGACTTTACCGTAAAAAGTACTGTACGTGCATGTTTTAGCATCTATTTAGGATTATATTAAGGCATGCAACTCAAAACACCCAGCCGACATCCAACTGACAGCATGTGAAACAGTTAGCAACCATACAATCCACACCTGGCAATCCAGTGCCATATATTAATATACATTTAAATATTTTACCACCACACAAAGTAGTGATAGGCAATTAAATGTAAAAAACAATTAACACACAAGTGCATTCATGACTCTGTTTACTCATTTGCACATATATCCAAATTTCCATAACGTTTTTTTTTTACAACAGGACATTGTCAAAACGCAGCTTTAAACCTTTCGAGGCCCACAGCCCAAACTGAGAAAGCCTACGTCAACAGTGACAAAGACAAACTCCTTAAATGTGATGAGGACCTTTGGCAGGACTGAAACTCAAAAAGGAATTCAACATCAACCTCCCTTGGCAATGGTTTCTGTGTAAGAAATATCAAATACTATTTTTAGAAGGATTTCATACTAATATTACAAATGTATTATGAAATACTTGAATAATAACTTAAATTATACATTAAATAACTTAATAAATGAACAGGATAAATAAATAACAGAATTATTCTATATTAAATGAGCCCTGAGACAAAGGGACTTGCATGTTGAACCAATAAGTGGATGGTGACAGAAAGAGAAAAAGACAGGTTTATAGATGCTTTGATTGTGATGTTCCTGCAACTGCTGGAGCTCCACCCTGTCATCTATAAGCAAACGGCTCGAATAACACACTGCAGCAGTGAAGTGTAAGCCCTGTATAAATCACCCTGTGAAGCACAAACCAGCATGTGTCTTCCACATCTTAATACAATGCAACTCTTTGGGACGGCATGCAGAGTGTAGGTGCTTGAGTGTATCTGATCAGTCTGCAAGCGATCTGAACATCTGTTTTGAGGAGATATCTACTAAACAGTGAACAGGTGTGCAGGCGTGTCAGTGTGTGTTCATTGTGCGTTTGAGTGTATGCGCATGTTCCGAGATGCAGGCTTTCTTCTGAGAAACTGCAAATTCACGGCTCAGACGTCTCACCCGAGTGGACATGTGGCCACCTGTGCGAAATAGATTACTGTTCCCTGAAGACCTGCCGCACAAAATGAGCTAAATTCAGCTTATTTCAGACAGGCACATGATGCCTTGAGTCATTTTATACAAAAGTTTGGGCATCCCTGGACATGTCTTATTATGTTTTGTTCCTATTTTTCAAAATGGGAAGTTATTTAAAAAGTCAAATGGACATTTCCTGTATGAATAATGAGTCAAATCTTAGACCCTGTTCGCAATAGGTTGTTTTATGAGTCTTGAGTAACAGGATTGCGCTCACATAAGTCACTTAAATGCAGCTCAAGGTGCATTTGATTCAATTCGCTCAGTAAAAAACTCCTGTAAATCACAAATTTATAAACTGAAAATGCGTCTTTGCCAAGACACATTTGACTGTTAGAAACCTAAACCCACCCAATCCTTTACAACATAGCACAAGTTATCCATGACATCCATCTCTGCATGTCTGGAGAAACATAATCAAGGAATCAAGGAAGTGGTACATTCTTTACAGTAGTCAATGTAAAGTTATTTAAACATATACCACTGTCCAAGGTAAACTGGTAAATGTAGCAATCATCTTTCGCATTAAAAACTGCAAACAACAATGAAAGTGGGTGGTTCAGTGTTATGGGCATACATAATTTATGAGTTACATAATACATCAATTTTAAATTGGCAGACTAGAAAAACATTTGATGAAGAAAAAGAAAATGCATAAAAACGGTTAAGATTGCATAAGTATTTTATATATTTGCTTCCTGCAGCATCTGTGCTGTGTAATGTTTTATATTTCTTTAAAAACATTTCACATCTGCAACTTGTTCTTGATGTTCTGCTGGACATTCCAATAAGTCTAATAAGTGCTTGTTTAATGAAATACAGTATTTCAATACTGACTCATAGAACGGTTAACTGGGTACAGTACTCTATTACCAACTTCAAAAGGTACCAGTGCATCATGCTGCGATAATGGTAGTCACTTCCATTGCTCTCCCATTGGTGACCATTTTAATCATCAAGATTGAAAAAAGTTAACAATTGGACTCATTGTTATAAAAAGGTTCATAAGTCTCTGTAACCACCAACTCTGTTGCTACATGCCATCATGCATTTGCTGGTCACAGCCAACAGTCTGCTCTTAAGGAATGGAATTATATCTCTGGCAGAAGCTAATAATTAGCGATAATAAGCATGTTTAATGTCAGTTTCAGACCTCCCAGGGAGACACCGAACAGTTCAGTGACTCCAACGCTGCATCTTTCAATGAGTGTTGCCAGGCAACTTGGTTTGCATTAGTTTTATTCTGCTGGTTTAGCGACGGAGGCTAGCTAGGGCAATCATGCAGTAAGATGGTTCATCATGCACACACACAGGAAATAACTTTAGGTACTTCTGTCTACTGATTTTTCCATCTGCTTCATTACCACGTTTGCTCTTTCTCTCAGATTCTGAATCGATCTAAAACAATGCCCCATCTCTCTTCAGAGCTTACTCACTTCATCCTCACAGAATAGAAGAAAAACACAGAAATTGTGATGAGTTGGGCATTTGAGGTCACATTCATTACTTCATTTACACCTTGATAAGTATGTAAGCAAGCATCTTGTTAGCTCATGCATTAAACATATCAGTACTGCTAGACTACCAAGTACAAGACGAAACAACAGAATCCCTTCAGCACATATGGAAGAAGCAAAATGTAAGATGCACTACTATGCACACGATCAGTGTCAAGTGTGGCTGTCATTGGGTGTTCAGTATCAAACACTTAGAGGGAAATAGTAAATTTAAACTAACATAAGCAGTACTGAATCAGTAATGATCTCTTCTAAAGTTAAAACTTGATGATGTGTGATATAGATTTGGTGTCCGCTGCCAATATTTTTTAAAATAATGTAATAAACACAGGCCACTGCTAGATTTGTTGCTTGATGATGGTATAACACACTTGGATGTTCCTCCACGTCAGGATCAATTTACTGGTCTTCATCAACAGAACCCAGTCCCACCACAGTGCGGCAACTCCCTCCATCATTTAGTCACCAAGAGACGATGTGCCTCCATGGACCTCCCACTGAGGACTGATTTTAAAATCTATTTTGTTTGAAAATCTATAGTTTATTACCAACTTAAATATAAATATTAATATATTATAATAGATATTTAAATTGTATTACTTACTTAATTTTACTATTACTTTAATATACTTTTAAGTATTTACCTAATTAGCATCTAGGCCACCCATGGAGGATGGATCCCTCCCAAGGTTTCTTCCTTCTACTGATAAACTGCTTTTGGTCACTGTAAGAGGCAGTTACACTATACTACACCTCCCACTGTAGCCTATAGAATTTAGCACATTTTCTGGTCACATTTTAACAAAGAGACTAAGAAAATTATTATGTGGTCAATGTGTCATTCAAGCAATTGTATATCTAATATAATGTTGGTTATGACTTCTGTACAGTACTGTACAATAAATGAATTAATGAAGACATGTCGGTGACAACAGCAATTTTCTACTACCAAGTGGGTCCAGTCTGGTACTACAACAGTGGACGCTGATGGGCCACCCAATTACTTCCATCATACCCCCAGTCCTCAACAACCCTAACCAGTTATAATGGGGTTATGTAGTTCATGAATAACTGAAATGTATAACTTCTTATACTATAACTTACTATAGTTATAACTTATAAACTTCTTAATTTTACCACATTCTTAATGCATCAAAATAAACTCAAATAACCGTTTCAATGACAGATGGCGTAAAAATGGCAAAATGCCAAATAGTCAGAAATCTAGATAATTCACTAAAGTGTATTAGTCTCAAAGATATGGGCTATACTGTACCAGCTGTTTTCTGGTAATACATAGTTTTGTTAAGTGCAATTTTTATCAATTAAGTCTACACTTTTTTGTTTTATTCATGAATATTATTTGCATCAGTTGCAAAATAATAAAACAGCATTGCATATTGGCCATCGGTCAAACTGCTCTCAAAACAAAAAAGAAAAACATATTGGTCGACCACAACTGTTTATGTGATAATGTCAATGGCAGTGAGTGCAAACACAAAGGTTTATGTGTATGTACACATTGGTGGAAATCATCCAGTGAGAGTGTAGTGTGCACACTAGGTGTTAATAATTTAATATTAGTTACAATACAAGCAATTGAGTTTTTAAGCCTTGCTCAACCGTGATACTTTGGCAGTAGCTGAACTTAAACACTGGAATTTTTGGTCAGTAGTCCAGTACTATAATCAGTGCACTATCACTGTTACATGTTTTGCCAGATTGTATCCTCACTGCACCACAAAGGTAATTTGGGTTCATTTTACACTCAACACCATATTCTAAGTAGCCTTGGTAGCTTTTCTTGGAAGCATAATAAAAAGGGTTTTTCGTTGTTAATTGTGCTGCACGACAACTCGAAAATGATCCTTAACAGAAACTATTCACTTCAATGATATCATGTCAACACAGTCACTGAAAGGTTAATTGGTTCCATGGTCCATTAAAATACAAAAGGATTTTTGTAAGTGGCTCTAGATAAGAGTGTCTCTAAATTACTAAATGTAAGTATTTAAAGAGGAAATCACAGCCAAATGAAATGTACTCACTCTGCATGAAGAGACTGGTATAAAAGCAGTAAAAATAGAAATTAAAGACCAGTACAGTCAGGTAGGTGTTCATTAACTTTACTGATTACAGGCATCAAATAACCCAAGCAGGTTTTAAACACCTCCCACATGAATTTGTGCATGCACACTCATACTGCTGTGGTTCCTAAACGCTTCCACTTTTCAGTAATACCACTCACAGTTGATCATGGAATATCCAGAACAGAAGAAATTTCCTTTAGGAAAAACAGAAACACAAATGTGTCTTTCTGTAATTGTAAGGAATTAATTCTACATCTAACTACAACCTTAACCTCAGTAACCTAAATTAGAGGGTTGTTTTTTTGTTGCAGTGTTTGGTTAAAATTACAATGATAAAAATAATGTAAAGTAAAATTTAGAAATTTTCTATCCTGTGGGGCCATTTGTTCCATGCATTGATATATAAGCCGCATGTGACCACCCAGTCAACCCTCTCGCACACACACACAAAACATGCTTATATCTTAATAGCTGCCTAGGGTCAGAGGTGCGTAGCTGCATAATGATGTGTGAACAACACCAGAGACAAATATTCAAAATAAAAATACCCTTACTCACCCTTCATACGTGAAAGCTCTTTCCCTCAAAATGTAATAGTTCAGACTTTCTCACCTTACACACACTCAATCTCACAAACATAATGAAGTAAATACATGGTGCGCTACACTCTATATGCTGTTTTGAGGCGAAGGAAGCCTCTCTGAAATCCCTAGGCCTCTGGTTCTGGATCACTGGACCGTAATAATCCCCAGCACCGATGCCTCACCGCTGTATAATAACCTCCTACACTCTAACCCAGTAGCATAAACCTGTACAAATCTAGCATGCAACATTTTCTTCCCACACTGAGGCAAAGCTATTCAGGCTAATGCCACCTTAGTAATGACAGGCCTAATCTGCCTGTCTACAATAAAATCATTCCGCAGAGTGTGCAAAGCCTTACACACTAGTCTCACATCAATTTGATTTCCACATGCTGAATATTCAAGGTCACACACAAGTCAGTCATTGTTAGTCTTTTCTGTATAGTCAACTTTTATCTGTTGAGAACAAACTAAAACAGTCCAGCTCGCTGACCTGGGATGACACGATTTAAAAACCCTACTCACTCAGTCCATGGCTGAATGTATGCGTACACAAAATACCATATGCTCATATGCCTTGTTGAACATTACATAGCAATACTGTGCACACTTCTATGTTGTAAGCTGCTATTAAAAGAAGCTCAGGGATGTCTACAGAATACCTTTCTCTAAAGAGAACTCAGGCCAGTCAAGTTCCTCCAGACTAAACAGTTTTTATAGACCTCACTTAATTATGCATTCAGTTACTGTCATGTTAAAAGGGAAAAGTACATTGACCAAACTGTTCCAACAAAGACTGAAGCAAACAATTTTACACAATGACATTGTGTATTGCAGAATCAAAATTGTTTTTCATTAGAATTAAGGGTCCAAATAATAAAAAAATCATGTTTCCACACCAAGCTTTATAGTAAGAACTGTGCACTCAAACAGGAATTCTTCTCCTGACATCCACCAAACTGCAACTTCAAAACTTAACCTCAACCGAGCCACAGCCAAGATACAAACCAGGGTGGTTCAGTACTGCAAAGCACTGAACCACTGTAGATTACGTCACCCTCTCTGATGATGTAAGGTTTGAGCTGTGTTTTGAAGTATTCAGTTTCCTGCCCTAAGAGACTTCCCCAGCATCAAAAGTGTCGATATGGAGCCACCTGATGCTATTCAGTTCAGGTGTATGGAGTACTGCAAACAAAAGTTGGGTTAAAACTCTATTGAGTTTCCAGTTTTGTGCATGGTTTTGCCTCACCAAAGGTCCACCAACCTTTAGATCCCTTGGGGATCTCTTTAAGTGCAGGGTGCTCCCACATCTGTAATGTTCCAGACTAGTCTTAAACTGACGTTTTTTAGTTAAACATGTTATAACTAATATCACACAGTACCTGATTCCCATGATATAATGACTAATGCATGAACACATCAATGTACTTTCAATGAAATGAGTGTACTATTAATAACATCTCTACATTTGCTTTAAATGCTGCCTGCGTGTATGTTGTATAAAACTGCATCCTGAGTCAAAGATTACTTCAATGCATAAGTGATCAAGTGAAAATACAAGTAACACTAGATCTACATAGCATCCCTAATATTAAGGTAGTTTTACTTTATGAAAACTCACAGTTATTTGAAACAATATAATAATATACAGGTGACACTTAAGAGGATAGTATGATGGACCCAACTCTTGTGTTTGGCAGAAGTCAAAAAGTCTTACAAACAACAAGTAAGAACAGCCAGATAAAACATAGACCCACCAATGAATATGAAACAGTTTATATAGTTGTAGATAGACAATTTACAGGTAGTAGGGGGACAAACAAAGGAGTACTACCTACCTACAGGTATTATGCTCCCTAATTCCCACCTCAGCTCATGAAACTGAAAAACTGCGTTGACTGGCTGTTGAGGTGACCAGCCATTTACAGCCGCAATGTTCGGAGTTGAAAGATCCCTTTTTTTCCTAATATTTTTTAAGATAATAAAATTAAGATTTTGATCATTATCTCAAAAGTTTGAAAGGATGGTTCTTTAGTAACATATTTGTGTAGTTAACTATTGAGTAAAACAATAAATTTAAAAGTAGTTCAGATAAGCCCACACCCTTTTTGGTAAAGTAACATTCTCAAACCCCTGTCTATCTTCTGTGTTGTTATTTATATTCATTTCCACAAATGTAGCCTACCAATAATTGCTATAAGCTTCATTATACAAACTGCACTGTATGTGTAATTTCATATAGCATAGATGAACATAATGGTAAATATGTTGAATTATGTTGATGAAAGTAATGGTATTAGGAAAGTCTAGCTGAATAACCATAAACACCTTTTTTTTTTTACAGTTATTCGCTTGTAAGGAACTGATTAACTGATCTTGGCAAGAGGGTACATGACAGCAGACGAAATAGCTCAGCTAAGACAGATAGTCTGAATGTGACCTCAGCACTGTCATTGTGGGAAAGAAAGCCCTGGGGGAAGACAAGAGAGGAGTTTGAATCCAATACAGTCTACAGAGCTTGTAACCTCTTTGATGTGATCCAACCAGGAAATCCTGACAGCCCAAAGCACCATCCCACTTCAAATTAAGTCTTAGCTCATTCCCCAAATTAATGAGGATATAAAGTACTTCACTTACTAAACTTAAGTGCATGAGTCTTTAACACTGCATAAAACAACTGCAAGTGCAGAAAGAATCTATGGCACCATCTCTGAGTCAGAGCATTATACGAACTTAAAATAATGCTTTTACAAAACAACCACTACCGTACTTATGACGCATGAATAAAGATGAATATATAAACTGAATTGTCACTTAACCAATTAAAGACCCCCACCTTCTTTGGCCTTCAGAACTGCCGCAGTTTATTGTGGCATAAGTTCCAATAGGTGCTGAAATCATTCTGTCAATACTGGCCCATGCAGTCAGGACAGCTTCACACAGCTGGCACAATTTTTTGTTAATTTTTTTATTAGGTACACCTTCCTAGTGTCCCCTTTTGTATTCTTCTATTGTCCAGTGTTGGTGAGCCTGAGACTGAAGTGGTCTTCTGCTTCCGAAATCTGCTTTAATTTCAATGTTGTTCATTCAAAGATGTTATCCTGCACACCTTGGTTGTTAGTGATTACATGAGTTACTGTTGCCTATCAGCTTAAACCAATTTATTCTCCTCTGACCTCTGACATCAACAAGGCATTTTTACCCAGAGAACTGCTACTCAATGCATATTTTCTATTTTCTGGACAATTTACTATGAACCTTAAAGATGAATGTGCAAGAAAATCCCAGTAGTTCTATTAGATTATCAAATAAATAATCTTTCTTTCCCATTCTGATGCTTGTTGTGAACTTCAGCAGATCAGAGTTTCTGCAGTGTGATAAGCTGATTACATATTTGCTTTAAGACCAGTTGAACAGGTGTACGCACTGAAGTGGGCACCACCAGGATTGCGGTAATGGGTCATCAGACTGGTCGAGCACCAGCTCAGCTTATTTCTTAATATATCTGGTGTCTCAGATTCTACATTCATGTTAAAGTAAATGTCTATTTACAGAGCTATTGCTTGAAAAAATTAAGCTGCTTTGATAATTACTCTCGGTTTTCAAGTTTTTAATGCATAAAGTTGAACCAAATGCTTAATTTTAGAGTCAATTCTCAGTTCTCAGTGAAAAGAAGCTAAGATCATAAAGGGATACCGAGTGTGAAAGCTAGTGAGTAACAAAGTCCCTGGAGAATATAAGCCGACTTCATGCCTCTGAGCTCACTTTCTCTTTCCACAGGACTGGATGGTAGTCCTTTTTCATGTTCCCTGATGCCAACTGCGTCTAACCGAACTAATACCAATATCCCCATATTCTAGTAATGCTTTCTCTACTTACTTCTCATCTGCCTACTTTCCCCACATAATCCAGGCTTAGGTCCATCCTTAATTAGCCAAAATGACCAGCTGACAGACATCATGGTGAGCCTCTTAGTGCCAGAAGAAGCAGCCTCACCATCTGTAATCCATCCGTGAATGGTAGAACGTATTGCATTATTTATACTACACAATAAGGCTGGGGAAATTACTCAAAATATCAAGATTTGTTCATGGCCTAACCCCGCTTATTCTCGTCAGCTATAGTGCCTTTCCGTCTAGAACATAGGGCACAGGTGTAAGTAATTCTTAGACCAAACCACTGCTCATCACAGGGCTGGGAAGGTGTTGCAATTGTGGCAATAAGATATGACCCAACACTATTCTCCCCTCCTTCAGACAAGACTTAGCATATTGGCATATGGCACAAAATCTGGCATAGAAGGCAATGCCTCCTATTTAAAATGTCAAGGTAAATATTTAGCTTCAGTGTAACTTGTCGTCCTCTGTTTGAAGTTCTCCAATGTGCTTTTAAACATTGCTTATCAGAGTATTTGTTTTA
>JAUZST010051816.1:0-24664 GCA_034779995.1 Parotocinclus haroldoi | reverse complement strand
TATTTACTCAGCGGATGAATACTCACCAAAAACGAGAAGTAAGACTAGAGCATCGGCCGCCTGAGTCGCTACTTGCTACTTTACATGACGAGTTTATATCTGCGGTGTTGTGTTCGCTGTTTGTGAAAGTTTCATTATAGACTAAATTCATTCAAACCCTACGATTCCACCCAAACGTTCTGCAAGTTCTACGGCTAAAATAGTGTGTAAATACTTCTATAAATATAGCGTCCCTACTTTGCGGATTTATGTTTATCGTGGGATCGTGGGTGGTCCTGAAACGGAACATATATATATATATATATATATATATATATATATTGAATTTATTTATTGAATAGTATAGAAAACTGGATTAACATTTAATTTATGCATTTTATTAAAACTACAGCAGAACCCAGGCTTCCCCTAGTCTTAAAACAATCGCCAAACACCTTACCTAAGCACTCAGAAATTTCCATTTTATAGTAGATGCTTTGATTACTTTGAACTGTTACAGTTTAGCTAATTCTTTCTGGTTATTCTCTGAAGAACCTTATTCACAACACCGGATGATCTTCTTACCCAGTCTCACCTAGAAGAGGTTTCTATTTGAGCCTGATTTACAGTAGTTGTGTTCCTTAGGTATCTCTGAGCTGCTACACTGAGTGGTTCAGCTTTTTAGAACAATACTTTGCAACAATGCAAATGTTGTCAATATACTGAACTTTCACAATTGTCTTTGCTGCTTGTGTACAGCTTTTAAGTGTTACTGTTATTGGTGTCCCATAAGTTTTATTTCTCCAGTTGTTTCATTAGTTAACATGATAAGATACGATGTTTTTAACAATTGAATACTATTTGTTGTTATGATTCATTGCTTTTTAAATAAAATTTTAACTTTACCAATGGATCCTGCCATATCAGTACATGAGTGCAATGAGTAAAAGAAGCAGATACAGCTTTAGGACATTTGGTGCCGTAGGCAACATTCCTTCATAAGATAGTTGGTGGAAGCAAACATTTCAGATTTCTTCTTTACTACAGTTTCTCGGGGCTATTCTGGCACAGATTTGCTGTATCAATGCTGCAAAAAAACATAGGCACAAGCTCCAACGTGCATGAATGCAGCTGAAGAAAGAAGGAAGCCCAGCTGGATATGCTTACCCTGACATGTAGAGTCAAATAGAATTATGTAATTCAAATTCAACACATTCATATGTGCCACATATTAACATTTCTTTACATCAGAAGTAATGTCATATTTTGTCATTTTGCTCTTGATTTGTGAAGATTGTCAAACTGGGTGTCATTATGTAGGTTTTTCCTCTGCTTATATTAATGGACAACAGTAAGACTTACAGAGAGAATAAGAGGAAGGTCTACTTGTTGTATAGTTTCCCTATGTTTATAAATATTGGTACAATTTATGGTGTAGCCATCTTCAAGTTATGGTGAATCACCTTCTAGACACAAATACTATAGAATAAATGCAAATCAAAAAGTCCACACTTCTCACTACTCTTGAAGCATAACTACTTTTGAATTGGTGACCAGTTCCACCACCATGGGGTTGGGGTCAACCAAGGAAGCTGTTCAGGACCCACGCCTGAGAGTATGTGGATGTACACTGGTATATACAATGGAATTAGGCTGTCTTTGTTATGGTAATTTGTTTTTTATTATTTTGAACACGGTACTGATGGCGTAGACAATTACACGATTTTATGTTTGTTTGTATTTTCAGACAGACAAAGACTTGAGGAGCCTCTGTTTAAGAAAAGTTAACTTAGTTTGCTCGTGCAACTTTTTATTTCCATGTCTCTGTCCCTCGGGATTTCTCATCTTTGGTCCAGAAAAGACTGGATTGTGAAATTACTTTGCAAAAATGTCACTCTTTGCACTTTAAATACTGTTTAACACAACAAACAAACCCCACACAAACTGCAAGAGGATAGCACTGTGCACATATCTTAAATATATGTTTGATAATACTGTAATACTGTATATTTTAATACGTATATGTATATTGGGAATCATTACTGGAATTTAGTTTTAGCACAGAATTGATTTGCAGGAGTTTGTCTGATCAGCCGAACCTTGCTCCACTGTTTATATAGGTCCTACGCTTTCCAGATGGACCTGGCAACCTTCACATAACACGGCTCGAGCTACTCTTCTCTGCACAGGAAACAGAATATGTTTGTCCCCAGTTAAACAGTAGCAGAGATGTTGCGGTTTTGCTGTGTAAATGCGTTAAGTTGTTTGCAGATCAAACTTAACATTAAGTGTAATATTATATTTTTTACGCGAATATTGGTTCAAAATCGGTATGTAAGAGCTGTACAGTTACAGGTCGGAATCTTTCAAATGTAACACCGCAGCACTAAGGCTAGAACGTGGTTTCTATAATGTTTATCGTGATACAGAGCATAACGTTGTCCTGTCCTCTTAATGTTAAACAGCACAGACTGTTTAATTAAACCAGTAGTATTGATCATTTTCCATATATAGGCTAATGGCGGAGAGCAGTGAGTGGCAGTCTGTAAAGCGAGGCAGAAGAGTGAGCAGTAAAAGTAAACCTCCGGTGAAAAAAGATGAAAAGCCTGAAGACCTCGAACGGAACAAGCGCAGAATAACGGAGGCAATGTAAGCAAAGTACTGACTTTTAAAGTCCGATTTTCATCGAGTTTCCAACGAGTTAATGCACATCCTGTCACTCACTGTTTTACTGTAACGATAACACACGTAGAGGGAATTGTTTTTTTCTATTCACAAATGCCTGTTTACTGTCGAATTTCTCATTTCATAGGGTGTCTTTGGTTTCATCAATGTTTTGTTGAAACAGGAGAATTCAATTTTATTTGTACAGCGCTTTTTTACAATAGACATTGATTGTCACAAAGCAGCTTTACAGTGACACATGAACGATTGTCACACATTGGGTTCTATTGTCCCTAATGAGCAAGCCAAATGGCAACAGTGGCAAGGAAAAACTTCCTGAAATTAAGAGGAAGAAACCTTGAGAGGAACCAGACTCGGATGGGAAACATATCCTCATTTGCATAATAAATATAATTAACGTTATACATTAAAACATTTAAAGAGGAAATCCACTTCATGTACATGGCATCCGGGGCCTCGAGGCCACCATACTTCTTCTCCTCACAGTCCAGGATCAGCTCCGTGCTTCGCTTCTGTTCTTCTCACGCCTGTTAGACGTCGTATTATTTCACTTATAAGAGATGAGAGAATAAGAGAAGTTCAGTTTGATGCAAAATTGCTCACAAGATCATGTCTGTGTAAAATTGTATGTTGGCAAAACTTGATTGTCCAGTAGTATAGCATGCTATACTTCTCACAAAAATGAAGGGATATTTTAAAACGAATACATAGAAGATCCCAGAAGGACTGCTGGACAATCTGATCCTGTCCAGCGCGAAGATCTTTCTTTTATTTTTCATTTCTCATTTCTGATCATCAGCAAATATATTTTTTTAATTGAATAAATTCAAATTAATTTTAAAATATCCCCCAATTTTATGAGCATTTATGTGTATTTCAAATGGGATGCAGGTTCATAGGTAAGATATTAGTCTTTAGGAAGACTCTTTACTCGTACGGAGCTGAGATGTTAGGCTACACGCACTGTCTGTAAGCTCTGATGTTTATCTCTTGAAGGAATGAGCTGAGGTGTGAAGACTTCTGGCTGGAATGGCAAGGTGAACAAACTTCACATGGACACCAAAAGAAATGTTTAATCTATTGCTTATAGAGAGGGTCAGCAAATGTTGAAAATCACACGATTTTGTTTTATAAGCTAATGTGTGTGTTAACACGTATCATAGATACCTAGTTCTACATTGGCAATGTCTGTGCAGTGGGTTTGCACTGGGAAATGGACAAATAAGAACATTAGCAAACTCTATGGTAAAAAAAGGTATGTAATAAATGCTGACCAATATGAGGGTGTGCTGTCACTTTTACCATGTTAGTAAGTGTCTAATATGAATAGTTTTTTCCCGCTCATGTTTCGATCTTGTTTAAAATTGGCATGGTCATGGGGAACTTACCAAGTGCAGGCAAGCATGTACCTTGAGTGATACTCACAGTCCATCACAGGGTTTACAGGACCCTAATCCAGTAGACCAGCATATTAGATTACCGCTCCATGCATGTTTCCATGGGAACTAGTGATTCTTTAACCACTGGACATGTTGCAGAGATATACCTGCCATGGAAGTATTTGACTACTAAAGGTGGACTTAACAAATGGGTGGACTATTTTACAGTCATGTGCGATGGCTGCCCAGATTATCACTCCAACAGTCCACAACAAAGGCAGGATCACAAGGCCTCCACACTCGACACCAAAACAGAAACGGGATTAGTTGCCAAAGACAATGCATTTCCAGTCCTTAGGAGCCAAGGATTCTAGTTCACTACAGTACTGAAAAGAAAGACGGCAGTAGCTGCTGGAATGTGTTCTAAGTCTAACATGCAGGAAGGGATGTTTAACAACAAGTGAAATGAGCATGATCAAACAAACTGCAAACGATCTTTAATTCAATTCAATGTAAAAAGGTCAAGGTTGTAACTGAATGGTGATAATTAGTGGTTTAAGATGGTTCACATCTTTTCCAATTATTGTCCAAGGACGCTGCCTAATTGAATAAAGCTCAGACTGCTGTTTCTGTTCTGTTTCGCAGAGGTCTTGTCTCGCTGTCTGACCAAAAATGGTGAAATGGTTTCCGAATGCAAATGCCCTCTGGAATGTGTGTGTTATGGTCTCGGAAACTTCTCCTCTTGTGTGTCAGCCAGATATCAGCTTGCCATGTTGCTGTTGCTGTTGGGTGCATTGCAGGTGAACTTGGCCACAAGAGCTCTGTAAACTCAGATTTATTGCAGCTCATATAAAAAAAGACAATTCTGATTTGGTCTTTCAGATTCCTGTAGGCCGGTGCAGCATGTATGACCCTGTGTTTACAGAGTGGGAATGTGAGACACTCAAAGACCTGGGCTTCACTGTGCTCACTGAAAATGAGGTATAAGATCATGCAGCTATGACAGTGCAGTTAAGGAGGGGAATATTTGGGTTGGTTTAATGGTTATAACATTTCCCTCACTTGGGTTCGAGTCCCCTGTGAAGAGTAGGTCATTTGGCTTCTTGAAAATGTGTGGTAACAATGACTCCACTTAAAAGAACTAGTGTTTCTTGGATCGGAGATGGTTGTTTCACAATTATTTAATTTATTTTCAGTTAAAAATTGAACAGTGATAAATAAACTGTTTCAAACTGCATGTTGTCAACATAATTTAAATTAGATCAATATTTTCTTGCCTTTTCTTGCTTTGAAATGTGTAACTTGCAGTAGGATTGTTTTTCAGGAAGGGAAGCGAGCAGTGTGCCAGCCCACCCTGTTTTACTTGATTCACTGCGGAAAGGCTCTATACAACAATCTGTTGTGGAGGAACTGGAATTTACAGGTCCTGCCAAAGATTGTAATTATTGGAAACAGTTTTAATGGCATCCAGGAGAGGTTTGTGGACTTTACTTACCAGCTACATTCATAGACATTAGACAACACACACACACACAGACACTGGCCACTTCTTTAAGTTCCTACTGCTCCTCCTGCAAATTTTAGCCAGTCACAAAAAGTGTGGGCATGGTCAAGAAGACTGGATGAAGTTCAAACTAAAGCATCAGAACGTTGAGGAGAGGTGATTTAAGTGACTTTGAACATGGCACAACCAGTGGAGTTAGAAGAACTGGTCTGAATATTTCAGAAGCTGCTGATCCATCTCTAGGGTTTATCGAGAATAGTCCAAAAAGAGAAAATATCCAGTACGTGGCAGAGAGTGGGTTTGAGAAAGACGCTGTATAATTGTAACTAATAATAACATCGAAAAGAAGTCTTAGGAGACTTGCCAGACTGGTTTGACATGACAGAACCTGTAACTCAAATAACCACTCATTACAACAAAGATATACAGTAGAGCATCGTTGAATGCGCAACATGTCAAACCTTGAAGCAGACAGACTGCAGCAACCAAACACCATACTGGGCACTACTGCTGTCAAATAAGTACAGGCTAGTGGGGCTACAGTTTGCACAGGCTCATCAAATTAAACAACTTGGAAAACGTTGCGTGCTCTGCTGTCAATCTTTGCTGCTGAGATCATTAGGAGTCTGCACCGTGTCATGGGGGACTCCCCTTGGCACTCCTGACTGAATGATCCGGTTCAAACTGGTGCTGTAATAATGTGGGGGATATTGTCTTGCCACACATTGGGCCTGTTAATACCAGCTGAGCATCATTTAAACATTACAGCCTACCTCTGTGTTGTTGCTGACCATGCCCACCCTTTAAAAAAATACCAGTGTGCCGTGTCACGAAGATTAAATAAAAACAATGTGATTCTATCAGGTCAATATGTTTAAAATTCCTGAGGCATATATCATATAGGCATATATAGCACTTTATTGAATCGATGTCATGAAGAAATAAAGAAGTAATAAAGTGGCCAGTGAGTGTATATTCTCACTAAAATCTAAATGTTCGGATCTGATTTTCTGCGGATTTTACTTCTCAGGAACAAAATAATTTGTTCCTGGGACACTTTGACCTGCATTGTGAGCTTAATAATGCTGATCAAAGTAGCTCAAATTGTTAAGCCCTACTGTAATTTTGTTATTCTTTATGTTGATTATGGAGGTTTCCTAAAACCTTTTAATTTATGTTACAAGTATTGTATTGTATAAAAAAGGTTATAATTTTGTGTGCGCACACGTGTGTGTGTGTGTGTGTGTGTGTGTGTGTGTGTGTGTTTTCTTAGGACGCTTAAGAGGGAGCTTGAGAGAGACTACAGCTTTCTCTCAGATGTATCCTTTATATGCTTTTATTGGTATGGCTGTATTACAAAGCGTCTATAACCACAAATGGATTTTTATGTTTTTCAGCTTTTATTTGTTTTTTTTTTTAATGGAAGCTAAATATACTGCTCACGAAAATGCATAATGATGTAATGTCATTTTTACTAATCAAATTTTTGTAAGCATTGTACTCAAGCTGAATTAAGAATTGATATAAAGTTATAGGGACAGGCATGACTAATGTAATTTATGTGATCTGTACCCTGTGCTACACAGCTATGTAATAAGCTAATAATAACATCACTCTGCAGCAGGGTAAAAACAGTCATCAGTATTTGTTTTTCACAATCTTACAAATAGAAATCACGCAGTCTGGACCTGTGGTTGCCAAGAATGTTTTTTTTTTGAAGGTATGAAAAAGGGAAAAGGAAAAAGAAAGGTATGAAAAACGGGTTTCACATGCTTACTTATAAAAGGTGCACGTTATCTGCAGAATGAAAACGTATAAGCTCACTCAAGATTATTATAATTGTTTCTAATGATCCAGATTTGTGTATAACCCCAGTGGCAGGTCAAAAGACTTATTATCCTGTCTAGGGTGAATTCTTGCATTGCAGCCTGTGTATACAGGATGAACTGCAGTTCCATAGCGTGACCATGATCAGGCTAAAGCACTTGTTAAAGATTGTATTAACCCCACTTCTAATGGTCAGGGCTGTGGGGGAGGTTCTGGAGTCAAACCTGAAACTCAGTGGGCACGGCAAAGATATAACCTGGGCAGGATGACAGTCCATTGTTGCAATAACACACCTCTCAGCTTTCATGTTGAAATCCCTGGCTGGGAGCTGAACCCAGGCTTATTCAAGAAACAGGCTTTTAGCACCAAGAAAGATGAGTCAGTTAATAAATTAACCACAGTTTGCTAAATGCACTGGCTGCAAATATAATACACTGTGAATGCCATTGGATTAAATTAGCTGCAGAATTACATGTCACAATCAGGTTTTTTTTTTGAGCCAATTGTTTAACTAATTAAAAATAAACGCGACCAAGACATTTACGACACCTGACTACAGTTAAAGTGTAACAACGAATTTATTTGAAATTATTCAAACATAACACTTCAAATGATTTATCTTGTTAGGAAGGAGGTATAAGGAAACGGTCAACCAAAACAAGGTGATCCTGAAGCAGTGGTTAAGAGCATCCATTTAAAAAGTGGAGCTAAACAGTGCCATTGTGCTCATGATATTTCAACATGGCTTTTGCCCATTTTGAGTATTTAATATAAAATGCAGGTTTGAAGGATCATGTTTATTTGCCTGTGCAATTAAGAATGCAACAAACAGTAGCATGAAGAAAGAAATCCCAGGGAACAGAAATATGGAACTGCTGCATCATTGCAGTTGTGTAATACTGTGCACACAGTCACTTTATTAGGGATGCCTCCTTGTTTTTACACTCGTTGTCCATTTCTTAGTTCCACTTACCATATAGAATGAACTACCATGTAGTTCTACAATTACAGACTCTAGTCCATCTTTTTCTCTATATACTTTTAGTCCCCATTAGACTGCTCTCTAATGATCTGTACCCCCACAGATCATATGGGTAATGGATAAAACTCAACAATCCAGTGGTAATGAAGTGGTGGTTGGTTAGCATGTGTTGTATGCGGTGCTGCTGGAGTTTTTGAACACTTTGTCACTTTTGGACTAAAATAGTAAATAAACCAAAAATACTATACTCCTGACCATTAGAGAGCAGAGCAAAGTGGGCAAAACAATGTAGAGAAACAAATGTACTACAGTCTGTAAATGCAGAACTACATAGTGCTTCTATATGATAAGTGGAACTGATCAAATAGATCAGGGAAGAAACAAGGTGTACCTTATGAAGTGTCCAGTGAGTGTATATTGTGATGAAAAAAGCTTATTTGTGTTTCTTTGTGAGCTACAGCCCTTAACACAATTATGCAAGATTCTAAATGTGTGCGAGGAGATAATCCTGCCCTGCTCACAGCGCTTCCTGGACGTATTTAACGACACGGCCCTAATTAGATTTCCATCAGACAGACTTCACAAAGTTCCCGAATCAATCTGGACTGAGCCTTTAGAGCCCCAGTACCAGCACTGCCAAGATATTGAAATCATCCAGAGAGGAAGTAAAAGCTGAAATAAAGACAATGGTCGAGCTCACACAGATGTTGTTTTAGCAGTGATTGTTGGGTTAAGGGGTCATTTCCTTTCTTAACCTTGATACTAATTACATATATTTTAATGGAATGTCCAGGTGGTACCATGTTTCTATAAAAACCCAAAGCATTTTGTGGTGGTGAGTATTGAGAGCTGTTATTTTAGTATATTGGCCATCAAAGAGGTGTCCACAGGTTAGTATACAAAGCTTGGAGTGACGTCAAGACATTCTACATTTGTTTTTGCTTCTAATTTGTTAATTATGGGGAAGATGAATTTGCCGTTAGCATCTAGACATTATGTTAATAGAGTATTAGTTGTCACAGGTTCATGCTTAATGCATGCCAGCAAGCTCTGCAATGCTTCATTCTTTGGGAGACTCGGAGTCTTTCCTCACAGACATTGCTTCTTCAGGCACCATGTGTTCTCCATTAACTAAAGCTGACTCAGAGTTCCCGTTAGCTTCTGTAATGATCCCCTTTGACTCAGGCTGGCTCTTTGTTGTGCCAGTAATTTCTGATTGATTCACTGCTACTTCATTTTTATCTTGCTCAGTAGTTTGATCTTCATTTTGTTTAGGCGATTCATTTAGACCATTCATTTCTGAATGGTCGCGTCCCTCTTTCAGAAAACGTTTACTTTCTGGGTTTCCCTCAATCACGTCTTCACTCTGTTTCTCACTGGACATTTCTCCTCCAACATCCTTGACCTCTTCACAAGATTCTGCTTTAGCTTTCTCCTCCACCTCGCCGGCTCTCATCTCTTTCAGCTTCTCTTTGAATTCTGAAAGCCTCATGCTGAAATAAGAATGCAAATGAACTGAAATAACTCAGGCAGAGTTATGCAAACCCCACAATGTTCGAGTCATGCTTACCTATATGTGGTCTTCAGGATGCCATTTACCAAAGCCAGCTGCTCCAGTATAGTATCAAAAGAGGCAACCAGGTTCTGAAGCAGAAAAAGCATTTATGTTAAAAGAATCTGATAAATGTGGCATTTTATTAGTGCATTTTAATGCAAACACTCAGGCGTACCTCGGGTGTGCTAGAGTTGGCGAGATCTGCTCCTCCCTGCCGTATGGACCGTTCTACACACACTGCCTGCTGGGTGATGGCTTTTAAGAAGTCCGAACTGCATTTGGTCTGAGGATGGTTGTCACCACACTAGAATGCACAACATACACTGGGTTATAGCAAACCTAATAATCCGGCAACTGCAGAAAATCAGACCAGGTTTACATGACTACTTTGCAAACAACCAATAATCGTAAGGAAAGAGTTGTGGATTTGCTTTGACAGAAACAAGCAACCAGGTCCATGGAAACATGCTGCAAAGAAGCCAAGTCTCTTAGAATAAGCAAATTGAATAGAATATAATGTACATGCGTTAAGAAAACTGATCACTGAGATAAAATCCAGAAAATCACATTTCTTAATTTGATTTTTAGGCTTTAAAGTGATCGGAGACATTGGAGTACGCCGTTTACATCACACACTTGAATAATTAGCCAACTCCAAAAATCTGGTTACGATTGAACTTGCAAGTGCACTCGGTAATTCATAGACTGCTCCGTACTAACCTTCCAGTTTGACTGGCCAGAACTTCACAGTGACTGCACAAATCTCACCTGCTTCTGGAAGATATTGTGAGCCTCCTTTTCTTCGGCCATGGCTCCTCTGTAATCTCCCGCTACACACAGCCTCTGCGCCAGCAAATGGTGACTGCAGAAACAACAGTATGACTGGTCTTCATTAACTCTGACTATGTAGCATGAGAAGAGAACAGAACAGACGGGTTTTATTCCTTACTTCAAGGCAGTAGTCACATCTAAGGCCGTTCTGAAAGATCTGTTGATCTTTAGAGCACTCTGCAGGTACTGCAAGGACTGTTCGTTATTTAGCATCAAGCTCAAAGACATCTGAAAGACACATATAGTAATGTTTACATTCCATACATGTTATGGAAGAATGTTTTCAGGACTCGAAACAGAAAAGAACAGGGTCTTCCTGATGTATGATATTACAATATACAGTACTGTACTGGACTTGCCCTATATTATTAAATAATTCTTACAGATTCCCATCTTAACTTCATATTCATGTACAGGCAGTGTATTGTTATCGTTCTGTTACATTGTTACTAGTGCAGTGTTTTCCTTCTGCCCAGCTGGTTACAAAAGCTATTCAATGCTACAGCTCTAGATGTTCGAGTTAGAGTTTAAGAGTAGCAGAACACTAAAAGCTTACTACCCTACCAGTCGAGCTCACACATTTGGACTAGTAACTTAACACACCAACCAAGTTACAACAATTTCAAGTCTAAATTCAAGTGTTTGTGTGCATGACTTTCTGCTACTTATTCGTAAATGGTATTTGTAAGCTTATGTACCTGTCCTATTGCAAGTAGTACCTCTTTGCCCCCCCCCCCCCCACTCCATGTATATTCTCTTTAACGTATAAACTGTTCACTTTTTGCGTCTCTGTCTCGGTTAGCTGATCTTGCGTGTTGTTCGTAATACTGTCTACCAAAGCATTTTTTGCCTTCCTTCCAACAATAGTTATTAGCTGTTCCAGTCATGCATCTATTAGCTCATATTTTCAGCATTATCGACGTGTTTATGTGATCATGTATCACAATAACCTGGTCAACTGGCCCCGTTTCACAGAACATAATGCAGATGTTAAACGGCGCATACCTTTTTTTTTTTTGGAATAGTGATTTACTTACATCCAGCACGGCTGTGTAGGGGTGATCCTCTCCATGTACTGTTAGCATGAGCAGTTTAGCTCGATACAGACAGCGCAGGGCCAAAGCAGTCTCTCCTCCAGCAAACACATACACAGCCAGCAAAGCCTAAGAGAGAGAAGAGCACACAAGTGACCACACTGCATAAATCACCACAGGCTTGTATTTTCACATCATGCTCAACTATCCTGCTCACAAAAAGAGGGGATACTTGAAAATTAAATATCCCATACTGAAACAGCCCTTAAATTTCTGTGAGTAGTGTATTTAGGCTTACATATTGTTGAATGGTATTCGGATGATCAAAGCCCAGCACCCTCTCGCTGATGACCACAGTCCTCATTTGTACACTGCGAGCCTACAAAGTGGAAGATAAAATAATGTGACTCGATGCCACCTTAAGCTCAACAGCATTCGTAACAATGCACAGGTTTACTCCCACCTCAGCTGGGTAGCCTTGTAGATAGGCTACTGTAGCTAGCAGACTGAGACACTGACAGGCCTCAGAGTGAAGATCATCACACACACGGCCAAACAAATAGGCTGCCTCTTTCAACTGCTCATATGCTTGCCCCAATAGCCCTGTTGAAAAGAAATGTGTTTATGAACAATTTTTGAATAGTTAACAATACTTTTCTGGAATGGAAACTAAACCCTGCCGAACTCACCTTTCTGAAGGCTGTTCTGGGCTGCACGGAATACCCGCGTAGCATCAGCTGTTGGCATGCTGATGTGCTTGACCACAGGCTGAAGGTTGAGGATGTCATCTGGAGAGATTGGGGCTTTGTTACGGTTGTCGAGGATGTAGTCTCTGAGCCGAAGCTGGGAGATGCAAACATTAGAACGTTGTAATAAATCATTTCTGATGTCTCTGTGTATATGGCGAGCAAAGAACACTCTGAACTAGTGTTCAATGTAATATTATTTGATCGTATAACCTGTCTGACATCTTTCCAGCACAGTAGGGGAGTATACGACACGTATTGTCTACAACAGTATCTTAAGCGTGGTTTCTAACAAAGCGTGAACTGACATTACTGGAGTATGTCACTCACTAAAACACACCCAAGCCAAGCTAGCAACACAAACCTGCACCAGAACACAAAGTACGGACACCACCTGCCTCGCGGTCTACATCATTATATGTATTTCTAGAGGGGGCTCAGCCTTACTCACATGGTAGGGAGGTAGTTTAGGTAGTTAGAGACAGATCAATGGTTAATATGTAAACTAAACATTGTAATAAAAAGAATTAGGACAAACTTTGGGGGTCAACTGTCCAAGATCTGCCAAGTTTACCATCTGGGACCCAAGATATATACAGTCAAATCCGGTTAAATGGGACCAGCCGCTTATTGGGACCGAATCCTAAAGTAGCAAAGCAAAGCCTATTATATACGTGCAATGTCATTCACTTATTTGGACCAAGATTCCGTTTAATCGGACCAAAGAACGTGAGAGCAAATAAGAAGCCAAAAGTCGCCACTTAAAGCAGATGAAAAGTGGATCAGCGAGATATGGGAGGATTTTTGGGAGCCCCGGGAGAATTTATGCTTTTATCGAAGGTCAGGAAATCCAAAAAGTTGTATTGACAAGAGCAAAACCGGCAGGAGGTGACCACGCCCACCACTTTTGATTTTGTTCAAGTGCAGTCCATCAAGAGAACGCGTCAGATCCCACTGGATAAGTTCTTTAAACGTTGACTGGAATTTAGTAAGAACTTGTTTTATTACAGTATTATGCTTCGCATGCTGAGTATCTATACATTGTGTTGTAGATCGTTTCCAAAAACTCGCAAATTTGCAAATGTATTTTCAATGGATAAAGTTCGCAAGCAACAGTGGTTCTTGTTTGTACGTTCACTATACCTGTAAATCACACAATAAAGGTTTAATAAATATGTAATGTGTTGTATAGCACGTCCCGTCTTGTAATATAGGGCATGTTCGTTTAATCAGACCATCCGGTTATTGGGACCAAAACGATCACGTCCCGATGTGGTCTGAATTAACCAGATTTGACTGTACTGCCAAAGTACTGTCTACTTGTCGTCATTAAAATCCCAAAAATGTATTAAAATCTCATCTGGCAATCACAAACCCCTACAGCACTGAGCTGGGGACTTGTGAAGAGCGAATTTGAGTCACTCCGAGTTTTCATTACTTGGAGCTTCAGTGTAAAATAATAATGCTAATGATTAGATTTAAGTTAGCCTTTTCTAATGAATGCGGTTATTAGTTTCTCATTAATAGGACAATGATACACTAAACACACAATGTGTACTTTAATATTTACTAATATCTTGCAGGTGTACTTTCAGATCTTACGTTGAACTCTTTCATAAATATCACAACCTTGGTGGCTCAGCTAGTGGAGCCAGTTAGAAACGGCAGTGGGGCTTTAAACATGACAGTCGAATGGCCTGTTTACGGAAAAACCTCTGGAGGAGGGTTAGCATCTGGTGTAAAAACTATCGAGTTGATCGAGCTCTCTCAAGATCATTAATTACAATTCTCAAAATAGTAATTTTAGCAATAGTAATTTGATAGCTATTAAGCAAATATTACGTCCTTTCTATGGAATGGTAACACAGACTTGATGAACTAATACTACAAACTGACAACTGCCCAACTTTTATCAAATATCAAAAAGTGGTTATTGTAGTTATTATGGGTTCCCACATTTAACTGAACAGAAGTGATGATTATACGGAGGTGCTAACTGTCCGAATATTACATGCACATGCGGGCACATTTTGTTTTTATACTGCTGCTGTATTTTAGCTCTTTCCATATTTGAGGGCATATGTTGATAATAGTTCTAAAACCTACTGGAACTTGCACACACTAAACCCTGCTGGAACCCTCCTCCCGGCTCAAGGAAACTGCAGGGAGACTTAATATACATCAGCGTCCAAACACTGGAGGGAAAACACTACGATATCACATCGAATCAGGATCCGCAAAGTAGCAGCTTCTATCCATCAAATGATTAGTTTGATTAACAGCTTTATTTAACAAATCTTAGAGCTAACACTTTTCTTATTATTACCCATCCTATAGTGCCGTTTTCCAATGTCTTGGTTTTTGGGCAACCAAAACCCTCACATATATAATATGTAACTACAAAAAATTACAACACTCAATTTATACAAACATCTTTGTGTGTAAAACAATTAAAAGGGGGCATCAGAGAGAAAAAATATTTAACACTCCTAGTTGTTTTTACACCCTAGTGCAGGGATTACTGTTACAGATCCTCTAACATCTCTGGCGCTGGCGGCACCCACTTTTGGACCTGTACACTTATCTTTCTACATCAAGCAGATTTAAATGAAGAATGTTTTAAGGATTTGGAAGGCTAAAAAGTAAGATTTGCAGGATGAGTTTCAAGACATAACATTATAAGGCTAGCTGACTTTTTAAAAACTTAAAATGGTACCTGTATGCCAGTCTTCAGGCACATCTCTCGTAATAGGGATAGCTTTTGAAGACCATATTGCTCGACCAGGTGGTCAACATTTGACCTGCAAACAAGATACAATTTAATCATTATCTAACTGTTTCATGTAAGTGTTTCAAACAGATTAGGATTTGTAATTCCCACAAGGCTTTGTGGGGCCCAAAAGTCTGAGACCACGAGTGATAATGCTTGTTTGGATCTTTGTGGAGACAGATTCAGTGAGTGTTGCCCTTACAATGAAAGGAGAATGTACCAAAACTTTCCAAATGACCAAAATATTTGAAATGTATCAAGATTCGACATTTCACTCAAATTGTTATGCTGATTATTTGATTTATAATAAAATGCATTCTATTAAATTCAAGACTAGTGGTCGTAGACTTCTGGTCCCCACTGTAAGTGTACAAACAATACAAACAAGATGACGAGGACAAAAATATTGCTCACCCCAGTCCCTGTTTAAGGCCATAAGACTCTGAAGCATCCTGACATATTAGGCTCCACAGTTCATTCCCACTGAAGGAGTTCCATGAATCAGCAGTTCCTCCTCCTCTATGACCACGCCTCTTGGAGCGTTTCTTAGACTCCTCTCCATTTGAGGCAGGGCTAAAGTGAGGTACCAACAAGCAGCAGAGGAAGTGACTTATTGCTGCTGACAAGCTGGACAACTCCACTCCCTTTAAAATGACAAGAAACAGAATTGCTGGAAATGTCAGTTTACTGTATATGCCAAGTTGATGTATCAAAAAAGGATGACGCAATACCTGTATGTAGCCATTGAAGATCCTTCGAGCGCAGCGTACTACAATCTCGCCATATGCCAATCTCTGACAAAAAAAGAACCAAATCGGAATGAGTATGATAAAACATTATTACAACAAAATAGGAATTTCGTTTTTCATTGTAAGAGCATTGCTAAATCCGTACTGTGATGTGCCTGAGTTGCTCCTTGTAATCTGACTGACTGATGGAGTATATGAGGTGACCCAAATATCTGAGGTTTATGCCTTTCTGGTGTAGGGCTTTTCGTAAACTGGCACCATCCATGGGCATCTCACTGCCATGCAAACAGTCCTCCATCTGCTCATCAACCCACAAAATACTATTAATGTTCAAGTGCACAGATCCACATAATGCACAGGTTCAGACCTTCCTCACTGAGGTGATCAAGATACAAATGGCTACAATGGCTGCTGTGAACAACATGCTACTCACAAATTCTGGTATTTGATTGTTAATGATGAATGTAGCAGCTTCTTGTAGTAATTTCTCCTGCAAAGACACGGCCTCACTATCTGAACTTGGAAACTGCACACCTACAAAGAAAACACAATTCGAATGAAAGGGTTCAATCTAGAGAAGCTGAAAATGTTTCAAAATGTCCTGCTACATGATGCATTTACCTGAAGAAAAGATGTTGGGGTTAAAACGCATCTCGAAGATGATATCACTAACCGAACCGACATCTTTGCAAGCTTCTCTCACTGCGTCTGTGCCTCTAGAATCACCTGTTATTGTATATTAAATCAGTACATCATTAAAGAGAAGTCAAAGAATCCTGCTAACACGTTCAGCTATAACCATGACCATGACTGTTCGGGCAACAAGTCTATGCAACAAGTAGTAATGCACCAATCCAATACTCTGGTAGCAATACTGGCATTATTGACCAGACTGGACAATGGCCAGTGTGCCTGATGCACATCTAATACCGTTTCTTAGCTGTGGCTGCTATTTAACTAAAGCAAGTCATTGCAAAATGTGACAAACGTCAAAGATCGATACAAAGCCATTTTTATTAACAGAACAGAAAGCTCATAGTTATTATAATGAAAATTATGATCACATTACAGGCAAAATGGTTGACCCCGCACACCACAGATCAGGCCCTATTTGGGTGGAGAATCATTCGTAGCACTGCAGTAACACTGGGGTGGTGGTGTTAGTGTGTGGTATGTGTAGATCAGACAGCAGTGCAGAAATCAGAATATGATCGGATTATTAAGTCCATATAAACACACACTGTGTCAGTGCAGTACTGAGAATGAACCACCACCTAAATAGTACCTGAACTGTGCTGGTCCTGTTGGGGTATCCATTAGATAACGGAGAAAAGGGGATAAACAAAGCATGAGAGAAACAGAAACACTTTAATTGAGAACTATAAAGAACATCTACACAGCACATTGAAGTAATAAAATGGACAATGAGGGTAGAAACAAGGAGGTGTACCTAATGAAAACGTTGTAATACTTAAATCTTGCTATTATTTTTATTACTGTTTTCCTTAAGTTACAGCCTCATGCTAGACACAGTAAGGTATAGAGAATGTAAACTTTTTATAGCAGCACTTGTACTGGATCGGTACTCATTATCGCTGATACCAAGAGTTCACGTATCAGAACTGGTACTGGAAGAGATAAACTGGGATCAACATCCATAGAAATAGGCATAGAATACTCCTTACCAGCTTTTGTGCATTCTTCCACACCTCCATTTTCCTCCATCCGCTCCCTTACACGCTTTGTAAACTGGTTGTGCCTAAGAACGGGATAAAGACACCAGAGTCCAATATGACATAAAAACATGCATAAAAACAAACCCACATATGCTGATCCATACTCACTTGTGCTTGACAAAAAGCCTCACAAGCTCTGGCCGTAGGCGACACAGCCCATGAGGGAAATGTCTGGGAAATCTGCACTCTTTCCCATCTTTCTCCCCATCTGTCAGGTGAAAGTTGACATCAGCAGGTGAAGTACGAAATAAGTCGATTATGTAGTAGCGATCATCAGCTCCCAAAAGACCCTTAGCATCCACAGATGTAAACAAGGGCACCTGATGGCCACCGGGCCCCATAACTGAATGCCTCTGTAGGTAAAGTGACTTGGCAGACTGAGCCAGCAACTGTAGGAGCTTCCTACGTGCCGGGTTTTCTACAGGACCAGTGTTGATGCTATATAGGAGGCCATTAGAGAGTCCAGATTGATCCTGAACCTGAAGGCCAGGTGCCAGGCCCTGAGCACAAAGGCGAAGTCCTCTGTAGTCTACTAAAGCAGTAGGGAGAGTGTGGAGACCCTGTAGGTCTCCCTCTAGATCACTGTAGGCCTGGATGGCTTGAAGTTCTAGTCTCTGTGCTGCTCTTCGTCCTCGTTCTCCAACCAAGCTCTCCTCCCCAGGACCACTAATGCTCATAAACAAACCGCCCAACAGAAAGGCTGGGGCCTCGTTAGAGTTATTAATTGGATCGACCAAGCCGTCCACCACTGTTTCTGCAGCTTGGGCCACAGCCCATGCAAAGGCACTATTGACCTAGAGGGAAATATATTTTAGAATTACAAGATGGACTGGGGAAATTATGCAACTTTAAAAGTTAACAAATATTTACAAGACTTGATTGTGTGCATGTTCAAATCTAAAGTGTGTGGACCTGTAGTAAGGCTTTGTCTCTCTCGAGTCTTTGTTCTAAAGTGATCTGTGGAAGGTCTCTCGCGGCTTGCAGTTCCTCATTCCAGTCAGGACCCTAAATGCAAAGAGCAAAACACCTCAGCAATGCACAGATGATAAAACCGAACACATACACAGTTCAAGGACAAATATGTGCCGCAGACTGAAAAATAAGATAAGGAAAAGGGCAAGTACCTGTGTGTTAAGACCCTGGTCCAGGCCCAGTCTGCAGCTGTAGTTTATTTTGTGAGAGTAGAGGGTTGAACCCCCCAGCCAACTCAGAGTATGGTAAGGAATAGGGAGGTATTCCTCTGCAGGCAGGGATGACCTGAGGTAAACAGGCACATATGCTGATTCTCAATAACAGTTTTATTAGCACAGGCTCATCTACACTGCTCACATTAATTCGGGGAGGTTTCATTTTGAAGTATCCCCTAATTATTGTGAGCACTGTATATTTGGTTTGCCTCAAAAACGTTTTTCAGTAGTAATAGCACCATTCATACACGAGGCAACAGTGATTTATCTTTAACAGACTTATGCTCTGCACTATGATATACAATATGTTAGCAGTGAACATTTTTATAAAATGTACTGCCTAAAGCATAAACGCTGTTGTTTCTGCTATGCTGCGGTATGGCAGTATACATCCCCAGATCAGAAATACACTTGTTGAAAAAAAAAAAAATGTTATGGAAAATGCTAACAGAAATAAATGCAGTGTTCCTTACATTTACTTTCACCTTTATTTTATTGCAGACAGTATGAAACTGTTGATTATTAAGAGTACATAGGCGCATGAAAATACAATTGACAACTGGAATATTATATTCCAAAATAATGTGAAACAGATCATGTGCTGGATAATAAATGGTAAATATGTGTATATCTGCATTGATCGATACCTGAGTCGGAGTGTGCTGAAGTTGTGCTTGAACTGTGGGCTGACTTGAGACAGCAGGTCAGTCAGGCAATGGCACACTGAAGACGAGGGGGCAGGACGTGGGTCAAAAGTATTCACTGTAGATCTGATGGTAAAGAAACCACAAGTGAGAAGAGGTGGTAGAACTGGTAGTGTTCAGTAAGCTAAGTGTAACATGTATGTCTTACTGAACTAATGCTCTGTTAATGTCAGTAGAAACTGTGCTTTGACCTGTTTACATAGAAGCCCCTAGGAGATGATGTGATATCGTAGTGTTTTCCCTCCAGTGTTTGGACGCCGATGTAGATTAAGTCTCCCTGCAGTTTCCTTGAGCCGGGAGGAGGGTTCCAGCAGCTTAGTGACAGGTCCAGAAGGCAGTTGGGAACCTACAGAGAAATCATGATATCACGTCATATCACATTTCTATTAAAAGGGTCACTCCATTTTCTTTAGCTCATGTTTATTAGTATGTGCAAGCTACAGTGGGTTTTAGAACTATTATTCATAAAGGAGGGACTGAAAAGGTATCTCAGCCAATCAGTAACTCAATGTTTTAGGCATGTAGACATGGTAATGGGAACCAAGAAGCAGGGTGCTTAAGTGACCATTAAGTTAACCATGGCATGGTTGTTGGCGATAGACAGGATGGTCTGATTTTTTCAGAAACTGCTGATTGATTGACACTTGCCCGCACAGCCATTTCTATGTATTAGAGACATATCCAGTGAGCAGCAGTTCTCTGGGTAAAAAGGTCTTGTTGATGCCAAGATATCAGAGGTAAATGGTCAAAGGCATTCAAGCTGACAGAAACAATACCTCAACCACTCGTTACAATCAAGGTATGCAGAAAAGCATCTCTAAATGAACACCACATTGAAACTTGAGGCAGTTGGGCAACAACAGCAGATTCAAACATAAAGTGCCACTTTTGTCAGCTAAGAATAGCCATCTGAGGCTACAATGTACACGGGATTATCAAACATGAGAACAGAAAACTGGAAAAACATCACTTGGTCTTGGTGTAATGGTGTAGGAGATTTTTCTTGGCAGGCTTTGAAATCCTCAATACCAACTAAGCTTTGCTTAAACACCATAGATTAGCTGAGTGTTTTGCTGGCCATGGCCATTGCTTTATGACCATAGTGCACCAGTCTTTGTTTTGAAACACACCATGTCACAAAGCTTTAATCATTTCAACCTGGTTTCTTGGGGAGCTTTTACTTTGGAATGTGGTGGAAGGGAAGTCTCACATCATGGATGTGCAGCTGACAAACCTGCAGCATCTGTGTAATCCTATCAAGTCAGTTTGGACCAAAATGTCTGAAAAATGTTTCTAGCACCTTGTTGAATCTATGAAACTATTTTTGGTGTGGACATATACCCATGTTTGGATCATTGTCCAAATAGAACTAACCATAAACCAGTTATACCTTCTTGGCAGCTGCTGCCAAATTTATCGGTACTTCCCAGAGACATGCCAAGGTTAAAGTTTCCCAGTGACCTTTCCCAGGGTTTTTTTTAAAGACCACCTTTTTTTCTGAACACAGAAAATATCATTCCAAGTGTCAATAGAATCTAGCTGAACTTGGATATCGAATGTGGTTAGATGAAATGAGGACTTGAGAACAAGAGATGGTAACCTGACAATTCTACATATCTCCAATGGCGATTGCTGAAGAAATATTTTCTATTCAGATTCATTATTGCTTCAGCTGTTTCAAACACAATTGTTATTACTCTAACATTGCTTTTATTTTGGGGAATGCTGAAACTAGTATAGCAATTGCCTGATTTATTTGGGTCAGCACACTTTTGCCGTAATTGCCTATTCTCTTGTCCATGCTGAGGAAAATACTGGCATTTGTTTCATCTTGTATTGATACTTTTAAACAGTAAGGAACATATAATATATAACTTTCATTGTGTTTCAGATTAAATGGATTATTTCTGAAATAAATGTACTTAATTCAAAAAGCAGATTTTCAATTCGATAATTTTTCTCCATTAATGTCACCATTTGGTATGGTTTTACATACCTCAGTGTGATTACTACCGGGCAGTAGGGTGGCCAGAGGAGGCCGTTCTGTGGCCCCAGGCAAAATGTAGTCTGGAGATGAAGGTATTTCACTCGTCTGTTCAGTTTTGCTGTGATTTCTTTTGCCTTTTGATGAGTTGCTTGTATTTGGGACCTCTGGAATACAAACACATGAAATATTTGACCTAAACTAAGATTAAATACGAATAAAAATGACATATACTCCACAGCTAGAATGGAGTGAACCAGAAAATACCAACCTAAGTAAAATATCTGACTGAAAGAACAGTCAATTATTTCCCATGTCATACACAGCCTTAAGATCATTTGAGAATAATAGAGAGGATGGATGGAAGTCAAATAACGTAAAACTTATTTTATAGTTTATGGAAAGTGATGGTAGCTGTTGCTGACAAACACCAAGTAAGCTTTTCGGAGACACCTGATTTTTGCCCATTGTTTCACCAGTCAAGCGAGGCGAGCCTAGCCAGGGTTATTCTAAAAAATGTATGCGACTGAAATTATCCCGAGAGTGGTCTGATCATCCAGCAAAAGTGGACATGGATGTAAACAAATCTTCAATGACAAGAGGAGGAGTATATCAGGAATCCTTCTGACCAACAGGTGCTGCGCAGTCAAGCAACTTGCAGCCAAATACAACACTGGTGTTCCAACTAGCGTGTCGCAATGCACAGTCCACATACTCACAGTGTACTGTTGTATTCGTTTTAAACATGGCAGTAAGAACTGCATGCAAACAAGACCAACTGCACATGATGCCATTTGTAAAAGTTGTTTCCATAGAGGTTTCGGAACATTTTTTTGGACTAAAACGTGCAAGCCAGAAATCCTCTCTTACCGTGTGTGCGTGTGAGCACATTAAGTACGCTGGGTGATCTGCCTTCCCTCTGGGCGTCCTGGGGACTTGAAGCACTCAGCAGCTCCTGAACACGGGCCAAATGAGTCCGTGCTGATCGTGGAGAATAAAGCTCTGTATAACAAACACACAACCAGATGTGAAAATTCAGGTCGAGACACAGCAACAAGATCTGTAAGACTTGTTGACACAGCATTGAGTTTTACATGGGTGCTTTTCTTGCCTTTCAGTTTGTTTGTAAAGAATAAAGCACGGCTTCAACCAAACTTACGCAATACAATAAAATGCGTTTGTTTTTTTTTTTGTTTTTTTTAACTCCTAAGGTTATTACACTAATTATTATTATTATTAAAGTTACTTGTGGATTCAGGACTTTTTAAACTCGTCGTGACAATTTAATCAATACTCCTGCCCTACGGAATCACAAAGAGCTTTGCTAAGTTTGATATGTAGTCACTTGTTTGATCAACACCAAGTTGCACATGCATAACATGTAATTTCACACAGAGTATCACGGCTAAGTGATGTATACACCTCATGAATAGCTCTGGGATTCTCACATTTATCACAGTTACTTGCCCAGTGAGACATATGGCAGAGACGAACCTGCCTGACTCTTTCAAAAAATTAGCTTTTAAATAACTTCTTAACAGGCGTATATCCAGAATAAAATGGCAAAATTTGAACCCAATATTCACCTCGAACATCCAGCTACAGTTCATAAAACTACACTGCAATTTTGGAGCTACTATATTTGATTAAAACCCCAAAATCAAAAACAAGCTGGGACAGTACGAAAAAAAGGAAAAAAACGTTTGTACTTTGAATTTGATTTCATTGCAGATAGTGTGAACTAGAGATATTTCATGTTTTGTCTGGTCAGCTTCATTTCATTTGAAAATAATCATCCATTTCTGCATTCATCCATTCATTTCAGGCCTGCAACACTTTCAATAAAGAGTTGGGACGGTAAAGCATTTAGCACTTGTTGCCATTCCTTCTCAGGAATTAAGTGTATCGTGTTATTTTGTCCCACTCTTCCTGCAAACACGTTTTAGGATGTGTAACAGTACAGGGTCGTTGTCTTTCGTTTATAATTCTCTGTACAATCTCTAATGGGGACAGGACAGGACTGCAGGCAGGCCAGTCTGGTACCCATACCCTCTTCATCCCCAGCTATGCCTTTGGAATGTGTGCAGCATGTGGTTTTGCATTGTCCTGATGAAAAATGCATCCATGGAACAGACCTGGAACACTGATTCATCTGCCCACAATTCGTGTTTCCACTGTGTGATGATTCATCAAAGATGCCTCTGAGCTCAGGGAAGTGAAATCCGTGTCTGGATTCATAGTTCTCTTTTGCACAGCAAATCTTTAGGTGTCATTTGTGAATGCAACTTCGTATTGTGGCGCTCAAAGTGTTTGCCACAGTAATCCTTTTCCCATTTGGTTATATCAGTAATTGTTGAATGGAGGTTCTTTATGTAGTGTTGTCTAACGAGTCCAAGAGTACGAGTCTTTAGACTTGTTGCCTTGCCCTTTATGTAGTGAAACCCCTGATGGATCCTTGAATCGTTTAATGATATTATTCACTGTAAAGAGATAAATATGCAAACCCCTTCCAATCTTTCTTTGAGGAACATTGATTTTAAACATTCCAATAGTTGTGTCACATATTTGTTAACAAGCTGGAGGGCCATCTTTACTCATCAAAGCCTTTCCTTGATGCTGCTTTTGTACCAAATCATAATTTAAATCACCTTTTCACGTCACCTGTTAGAAATCGTTATTTAATTTGTAATAATCTCATTACTAGTTTGTGTAGTGACGTAACGATCACTCAGCCAGTGACCAGAATCGTTTTTTAGTGTGATCTGCCGAAACTATTTATTCACTTTTCATTCATTTTCTTACACAGGGTCACAGGAGAACCAGAGCCTAGCCTATAATATAACTTATTATTATTTTTATTGCATATTTATACTGCTATTTACATTTGTGTGTACTTACACAATTTTTATCAGTCCAATTTCTCTCCCAGTATTTATTGTTATATATATAGTCTTCCTGCAATGTTCACTTATCTTTTTATTTCAATACACTTTATTTCTTGTTATATATATA
>JAUZST010051805.1:0-24666 GCA_034779995.1 Parotocinclus haroldoi | reverse complement strand
ATATAAATGTAATATAATAGAATCTTAATAGGCCTTAAGACATGCCTGTAGTTACCATGATACATCCAAAGCTACCTCAGAGCGTATATGTGTATAAAGCATAGAGTTGATATTTGTTGTAAGCACTTCAGGTTCTAAGCTACATAATAAATAGCCATAATATAGATCACAGCCAAGTATACTGGTTATGTTTCATATAGAAATAGTCAGAGCAGTACAAGAATTAACTATGCTAGGGTAATGGAATATGGACCAAAAGGTTTAGGGATAGGGTTAGGCTATGGTTCCCACCTATATTATTAATTATATAATTATACTTTTATTTTATTTTATAATTGTATATATATATATATATATATATAATTATATTATATATTAGTACACACTGCTTAGTCCGATCTAATGATGGGACTGTAATGGAGTATTTGTCTACTTCATAGATAGTGGAATGACAAGTGCATAAGTTCTATAACAAAGAAAATGACCCTAAATAACAAAATACACTTATTGACTTACAACCCATATCATGCAGTGCATGCTGGGAGTTGCCTGGGGGGTTGCCACACCCACCCTGCTGCTAGCTGTGGAGTCAGTGCCACAATACAAATTGCCAGTACAACTCTCTAAATAAGACAGATCCCATAAATGTGGTAAGACAATCATGCAAAAATCTGTACTTTTACTCCAGAATGTGCGTTCATAAACAAACTAAGAAAGGCCAGTACACTGTACAGAGCTGACCTAGTGTGTATAATCTTATATAAGAAAAGATGGGACAGTATTAAAAAAAAAAAACGCAGTGTACACTTACGTGTACTTTGACTTTTATTTTAATGCAGACAGCATGAAGCCAAGATAGCTCATGTTTTTTCTGTCATGTTTTAATTTAACTTATTTAACACATTAAAAAACGCCAGAACGTGGGAAATTTAGAGCTATTAATGAGGTGATTATAATCATGATTTGGTCCAGAAACAGTATCTGTGAAGCATCAGTATCCCTCGGAAGGTAGTGACTGTGCACTAGGGAAAGATATTTTACACTTTTGTGATGGCAGTATTAATGCAGAAAATTGCTAAGATTTTAAAGCGACACAACTTGTCTTCATGTTGACATTTAATTCATTCATTCATTTATTCATCATCTTTATTCATTATCTTCCGTTTGATCCACACAGGGTCTCAGGTCAGCCGGTGCCTACCCCGTAACTCTGGGCGCAAGGGCAGAAACAACCCTAGATGGTATGCCGATCCATCGTAGGGCACACCGTCACACTCTAAGCGCTACTTTTAACCTAACACGTCTTTGGATTGTCAGGGAAACCGGAGTACCCGGAGTAAACCCATGCAGACTCCAAACAGAAAGGACCCAGGCCGCTCCACCCTGGGATTGAACCCGGGACCTTCTTGCTGTGATTTTTTAGGCATAAAAAACAATAAAGAAGTGATTGTACAGTACTAACACTGCATGAAGGAGTAAAATCTGTAAACACACTAACACAGGACCGCGATGCATGCTATCTAAAAGATATAAAGATACACATTTTATAAGAAATAATCCAACATAAGCCTAAGTGCTAAGTAGCGCAGCTAAAACACTTATTAACTTTATTAATTATCCTGCTGAACAGAAGAGTAGATTAAAAGACCTTGTGACTATTGTAGCATCTGGTCACTGTCCATTTCGGTCAATACCCTGTTTCACAGAATGTGATGAAGGTGCATACTTATAAATAGTTATATGTATCCACACAGTGCTGTGCAGAAGTATTTAGCTAAAACTAGAATGACATACTTGTTGTTCTCTGCATTAAAGGTTCAGTAAAACAATACAATTCAGATTTCAAGTCAATCTAGATCATGAATATAATTTATGCAGATCATTTAGCACCATTAAGCAAAATATTTCAAACATGTTACACACAAGACCTGTGGCCATTTCCAGAAGCCTTAAAATCTATAACAGTATCAAAGATGAAAAGGTAAGTTGAGAGTTATTTCTTTAAATAAATTTATCGAAAAAAACAAACCCTGCAAAAAAAGACTTTACCAGTAACTGCTATTTATGATGGTTTAACTAAAAGTTACCTTTTTCATTTCATTTTTTTGAAAAGTCATATTTCCCTTACAGATTATCTTATATGCAACTTAACCTGGCTCAGTAGAGTAATGCATAACTTATTTCTTCTGGTTCTTAAAAATACTGTTGAACTTGTCTTATGTTTTGGATTATTTTCTTGCTGTAAGCCTGATCCATGTGACGGTTTAACTATATACAGTTTTTTAAATATATTAGTCTTACCATATGTAGTGTATTAAATGTTCATTAATGAGACTAACCTAACAGTAATCAAACTGATTACTCTTTAGGATAATTTTATGTTTAACACTCAACAAACATGCTATGTTATATTTCTAAATCACTGTTTGTGTAAAAAAAGAATGTGTGAATATGCACATAAACATATTTGGCCAAATATACTCCAATATATACTCACTCTTGTGTCATACCTAACGTCTTATTGCGGGAGAGGTGTCATCTTTAAATGTTTTTATAACATATAACATATTGTTTGTTTGTATTGTATTAACAATTGATCCATTTATTATTTTGTTTATTCTCAGCAATTTATATCAGTAATTAAATTTGGTATCTTTATCTACCAGGTGCCTAACTTGCAAAACGACTGACCAGTGTAGCTGTTGAGCTACAAAGTTAAAACGTTTTTTAGTTTAGTGTGTAATTCAAGATAGGATGCTTAAGATCCGTCATGCAGTGACATAGTGATCTTCGTTTCTCGTGAGGACGCACGTATAAAGGTCTTTGAAACGCTTGACTGTTGAAGAAAGATGAAAGATTGGGTGATTGTGTTGCACAATGCCAAAGACCACTCCTTCATCTCTCATGGAACCAAAGGATCTTAAGATGAAAAGAGGATCTGAAAGAACAGTAACACAGTAACAGGTGGAGTCTTGCCTTTGTGTGTGTAAATATGCAATCTTGATTCCCTCGCAGTGTTTGCTTGGACAGTGTGGGTATAGAATTGGTATAGAATGCACTGGCAAAGAAGAGAGAGAGCGATTTCACTTGAGAACCTTCTAAAAGATCTTTGATGTTAAACAAATGTGTTTAAAGTCATAACAGAGAAAATGACAACCTGTGGGCGGGAGAAGTTTTGTTTGGATTGGTTGATTCAAGGCTCCTGCAGCTGTGGCAATAATACAGGACTACATAATTGGTAAAAGTAAATATTATTAGTAGAAGTGATACAATGGTTGACGTATTACATTGTTTAGAGCTAGCCAATGGAATTCGGTAAAAAACTGTACACATTTGCAATTAACATGCATAAACTGTCTGCAAAGAAACAACAAAAAACAACAACAAAAAAGATATTTCATGAAATATTTCATTTAGAGGCAATTCAATTAGCTATAAACAACTTAACTATACATACAGCCAAAGATTTTGTGGCTGTCCAAAACCTACATCCAGTACTAATTCTTTCTGAAGAGCTTTCTCTTTGTTTTGACTTGTTAAAAAGTGGAAACCCATAAGGTTAGAGTACAGCCACTGCTACTGTTCTTTATCTGTGGAGATCTCAAAGAAGTCAAATTTATGTCTATAGCGCTTTTTAAAACGGAGCATTGTCTCAAAGCAGCTTTACAATCTTATATTATATTAAAAGGCCAATCCCAAACTGAGCAAGCCTAGGGCGACAGTGGAAAGGAAAAACTCCCTGAATGTAGAAGGAAGAAACTTTGGGAGGAACAAAGACTCAATAAGGGACCCGACCTCCATGGGTGGCCTGGATGTTAAGTTGTAGTAATAGTAAATTTAAGTAAATGATACAATTTAAATCAATAATAAAATTTTAATTAGTGATAAAATTTCAAATAAACAACGAAATACATTTAGGATAATGAGTCCATAGTGCTAATTTATTGGAGGCGCATTGTCTCCTAATAACTAAATGATGGAGGGAGTTACTGCATGTTTGGTGTTATGAATATATGTTAGCGGTGCGTGTCAAAATAACAGAGATGATAATTAAAATGCGTGCCCACATACCACCAACAAAGTGGGTTGTGGACAAATTGTGACAACTGTACTATTCTCTAAAACAGAATTAAACAGAATTCCTTCATTACCAACAGCCACCCAGCAAAACCATTTATGCTTGACTGGACGTTGGACAGTTGCAACGCTGTGGAGCCTACAGTCACAGTTTTCCATCTGCTTCTGTTTTATTCCTTATATTTTATTGCTTGATTTGAGCAATTTCCATAACTATCAAGCTGTGTGCGATAGTCAGTATGTAGTTCAGTTCCAGAGCTGTCGTACCACTATCGACTGCAATATTACAGTTAAGGCCAAATATTTACATACAACACTGCACTGAAAAAGACATTCTTGGCTTTTTTTTGACTGCCTTTTCTATACAGTCTGTGTTGTCAGTTACGATAAGCATCATATATAATTTCCATAAGACGTTTCACAATAATAGTTAAGAGATTTATATTCGCAGTATCAGGTTTTCAATGGGTATTTGGTGGACCCCCCCTGTGTTTACGTGGGGTTAATCTCGGCGCTTACATTGCCGACACATGCGTTGGGTTCATTGGGCACTCTAAATTGACCCATAGGTAGTATGTCTGGAATATAGGCATTGATGTTGATATGATGTTAAATAAAGTAATTCAAATTAGAAACAATTAAAAAAAATGTTTGCATGAAAACAAAAGCCTAGAGTAGGCTTCCACAAAAGAATTCTTGGCCATTCCTCCTAAAAGGATTATCTAACGTCCATCGCATCTGTAATCCTCCTTGTTCTGACATACTTCTTAAAGTTCAGTCCACACACTTTCTACTAGATTCGGAGCGCAGCTTTGTGGTTGCCATACCAGTGCTTTCAGTTTCTTATCTTCATGTCACATGACTGAGTTTTGGAGAAATGCTTAGGACTGGCCTGTAGGAAGACTCTGAACTTGCTGCCTGAAGTCAAGATATTTTGCTTCAGTCTTTCTAGATAATCGTCCTTACTTGCGATGCCATTTCTGTTTTGACATGTACCAAGTCTTACCCTCCCCCATATATAACACTTTACACTGTGTCGACGTTATCCAAAGAAACACCAGGGCAAATGGCTCTTTATTTTTCCTGCTGATCACCAGCAAGTTACAGCTTGTTTTAGGCTGGTCTTGAAGTAGGAACTTGTTTAATTTGCAAGAGCCTTTCAGGCCATGGAGATGGATGACTAGTTTTCTGGTACCTAATGTAACTCTTTCAACTGTTTCTTGTTATAACAGCATACAATTGTTTGTACAGACAGTTGCTGTATGTAACATCTGATCGACTGAAAACTGTGTTACATTGAAAAGGAGATTTTGTCCTTCGTGTCATTTGTTTGTGTGTGTGTGTGTGTGTGTGTGTGTGTGTTGGGAGGGATGTATTTATACCTCTGCCTGTAAAGGCTATACTTTTATAGCTACGTTAATAAAGAGCTATTTACTTATTTGACAGCATTTGTAAGCATATTATATTTCATAAAACAATCAGTCGTATGGCATGTTGTTATTAATGCCACTAGACATTAGACACTTTTCTTTTTTGATTATATCATTAATAAACATAAAAAATTCCAGTTCATTCATTAAGTGGTTTTGCACACTTTCAGGGGGATTTCAAGTACATTTCATGGGCTTTGGAATGAATTATGCTTGTTTAGACCACATAGAATTAGTGCTTAACCTTTGTTTACAGGAATAAAACATATTAATTTCAAGTATATTTTAATTCTTTATTAAATAAAATCCAATGTCATTGCTTCCACTGAACAACAGGTAAGTGCATTTTTTAAAATTCATATCCATACAGTACAAACTTTCAAATCGTAACATCCAGGAAAGAAATTTGTATGCAAGGATTGAATTCATGTATTGTGTCCTCTTCAAATGTAGTTGAATTTCATCTCATAGCAAGTCTGTATTCAAGAAACACCATAAAAATACTGAGCTAATTACCACACAGCAAAAAAAAAAAAAGGTATCACTCACGCAGAAAAGGCCAAGTACACACTCTCCCCAAACTGCAAACACGCATACACACATACATGTGTTCTCATAGGCTTAGAATGATTCCTCTGGAATGAGAAGTTTAAGGGCTTTTAAAATAATGTTCATGAGATGTGCACAATGGCAGATTTTGATGTGGGGATATGAGGTTATTTTCATGGTGTAGTCATCCAGAAACTCAACCTTGAGAACATGACCTCCTCATCGTTTGACACACAAAAAGATGCCACTTTCACTGAGCTAGTGCCAAGCACACACAGCATCTGACTAAGCAGGACAGGGTGTGTTTGTGTGTGTGTGTGTGTGTGTGTGTGTGTGTGTGTGTTACACGCAGTGCTTAAAAGGATTCGTGGTAGTGGAATAAGAAATTGTTCTAACCAGATAATTCAAAACTAACATTGCTGTGTAACAAAAAGTAGAGATTGGTTAAGATGCCCGTTCTGTTGATTTAACTGGTAAATGAACTGGCCATCAAAACAGCCAAAACGTCACATCGTGGGCCCATAGAAGCAGAAAAAGGAGAGATCTAAATGAATGCTATTCTAATACAAAGTCCATTTGGGCTTAGAGTCTGTAATATAGTTTTGCATATAGAGATTTACATTTTGGAATAATAATTTATTTTCTTGCAATCTTATCATGAAACAAACAAACAAAAAAGAGAGAGAAAAAACCTCCAAGTGCCAGTCTTACCCAAGCAGGAACAACAACGACAACAATAACACCAACAGTAATAAAATAACAACAATAAAAGAAATAATAATAATAATAATAATAATAATAATAATAATAATAATAATAATAATAATAATAATTCTATACACCCTATAAATGCAAATGCCCTCACCTCCAGAGAAATGCACACTTCAAAAGCTTGACAAGCCCAATCATCAGTCATACCAGTTCACTGAGTTGTTTGGCTTTAGTATAGAGATTTCATGAGGATTACCCATAATTCCAGAGTGGGCAGGCAAAAGTCAAAGGGCCATAGCAGAATCAAAGTAGGAAACATAACAAAAAATAATTAACAGGACAAAAGAAATCACTAATTTAAGAACTAGATCACCTTGGGAAAAGAAAAATATAGAGCTCGGTAATGCTACTTCATATGTCAAACATTCAAAGAACAAGAAAAAAAAGGAAAACAAAATGTAAAAAAAAAAATCAAAAATTAAACGTCAAATCTTCATTTATGGTCGTTTGGGAAATCTACTCGTGTGTCTGGGGAATCTACTCGTGTAGGAGCTCTTGGAGACAGTTGGGTGATTTGAAGATCTCTGGAACTTCTGAGTCCAGCTTGCAGATGACTTTGTAGATGGCCTTCTTCCAAGAAGGGTCCACGTCTTTCCCGGCTACAATGGCATTGAAGAACTCCCGCAGTGTTATCTGAGCGACCTCCAGGAAACGATCAGGAACCTGCGTAGACAAGAGAGACGAGATTAATGTGCCGTCATAAATTCTAACCTTATAAGAACAATTTGAACAAGCATGAATGGAATGCCACCGAGTAAAACATTACTGCTGATTGCTTAAGGTAGAGACCTGGTGAGAAAGATTGAAGTATTGTCCTCACTCTCAAAGCAACACTGATAGTTGTGCATGAACTCATAATGTATGTATCTGAGTGGGCAATTTTCCAAGCGTGTTCATACAAAGCATGAGCTACAGTTCAAAAAGAGATTGCGCCTGCATTTGTGTGTCCTAAAGGGCCCAAACCCTCTTGTTTGTTGCAACGGGGTGAAATATTGTGTGACCAAAACTGAGAGAAAATGACACTGTTATCCATGCTAATCCTGTACGACAACACACAATACAAATAACTCACAACACTTTCAAATTCCCAAATTGCCTAGTACCAGACTACAGAGTAACTCGAAGTATTACCTAACCATACTCATCTTTGGACTGCATTCTGACTGGCTGAAACTTGCTAGCAACTTGTCAAACAAGTCAAAAACAGTGAATTTCACCTGTCATATATTCAGCATCACTATAGTTTGTTATTCACTGAATTACTCATTTATAAAGAGAATTACTTATGGGACTGAACATGACTTAGATGTCAATTCAATTGCAAATTATTCCTTCATCACGCACATTTTAAACACACCGTGTCTAGTTAGGAAACACTGATATATGGCATTATACATCACATTGTCTTGCTCTCACTTCCTACAATTCACATACTGTCTTATGGGACTTCCCAGTATTTGTAAAGCTTAAGGAACATACAACTATCACTATACACACACACAAAGAGTGAAGGGGAAGTGAATACACGACAGGTGTGTGCGTGTGTGAGGCAGGATCATAAATAAGAGGCAAACTAACTGCTAGATAGTGCTTGTGTATATGTGGGTAAAATGTCACAAGGTAAGTCAGAGAAAGCAGAAGAAGCTAAAAAGCAGAAGTTAGGTGGGAAGTAACCCTCTCTTCTGTTCCCTCTTATGTGTTTTAAGACACCGCAGCTCCTCGGCATAACTCTCACATCCCTCACAAGTGAAATTAGTGTGGTTCTCATCTTCTCGTGTGAGAAACGATATAAACCTTGTTGTCTTCATAAGGAGAGTGAGCTGTGACGCTTCGATAGTGAGTTTAATAAACAATTGTATTTTTCAGGTCTGTTTGCTGTATCAAACGGCTCTAAAGTCGTGGTTACATCTTTCTTCAAAAATATTTGAAATTTAGACAAAAAAATAAAGGGTTGGACCAGTGAGTATCTAGTCATGCTGTAGCCACTTTGAAACAATAGCCAAGCTAGAGATCAAATTAGACAGCATTTTTCAGAATAGCAATATTCCTCTCACATATATTATAGCAAACAAAAACCTGAAATGGCCGAAATGATAGAATTTCAGTTGATGCCGATCGTAAACCAAACTACCGCACTGAGAAACATCGATCCAAACATACAAACCTCAAAGGAAACGAATTTACGATCAGGCAACTTTGTACTGTAAAGGTCAGGTCTTTCATATTCTTGATGTAGCATTTAAATCAGATATGTCTCCAATAATTGCAATTTTGCTAGGTGAAGAATGGGATGAGGAGGTGCTGGGTAGGTTTCATGGAGAAGATTGAGGAAGGGCAGATGGATGCAGATGGATGGATCACACACACACACACATACACACACACACATGGATTATGGAATATATAACATGCATCCTGAAAGAGACAGTAGATTGTGAGGTGGTGGCAGGGAAGACTGTAGCTATACAACATTTGCAGGGTGACTGTAGAGGTGAAGAAGAGAAAAACAGTGAGGGCTGAACCAAGGATCAAATGGTGAGAGTTGAAGAAAGAAGACGAGTGTGTGGAATTCAGGAAGAAGGCGAGACGTGCGCTTGATGGTTGTGAAAAGGTGTAGAATGTCTGGGCAACGACTGCAAAGGTGGTGCAAAGGGGAGTCAGCAAAGAAAGTCCTTGGTGTGATATCTGGACAGAGAAAGGAAGACGAGGAGACTTGATGGTGCATTGAGGAAACACAGGAAAGTGAAATTTAGGATAAGATGTTGATGAATGTGAAGAGAGAGGTAGCAAATGCTAAGGATAAGGTGCGTGACAGGCTGTATTACAATTTGTGCTGGTTGGCCCGACAAAGGGAACAGCCTAGGAAGGATGTACAACAGGTTAGGAAGATTGAGAAGAAAGAATGCAACCTAATGGTACCAAATAAAGAATACAGGAATGTGAAGGTTGATCAGCCACAGCATGAAGTTATGGGAAAGAGTAACTGAAGCAAGGCAGACAAGAGTTTATGTTTATGTTTATGCATTAAATATGCAACATTTGCTTTCAGAATGTTGGTAAAGAAATCCAGAAGGAGCCGCCTTGTGAGTTTGTGCGTCCAGGGAAAGCTCATAACAGAGTGCAGAGAGGGTAGGTGTTGTAGAGAGAAGTATATGAGGGTGGTGCCAGATATGTACGTGGACAGTGTGACAGCAGTGAGACATGCAGTAGAAATGATAGATGAGCTCAAGTTGGTGGTGGGATTACATGCAGGATTGTCTCTGATCCCTTTTTTGTTTGCAGTTGCGATGGCTAGAATGAATATGGTGAGATCATACAGGAGTCTCCATGGACTAGGATGTTTGTGGATGACACTGATCTGCAGTGAGAGTGGGCAGCAGGATCAGATAAGCAAGCGAATTACAGTCAGTGGGAGCAAGACAAAGTACATGCTGAGGTGGAGAAGGCTGATGAGTTTAAATACTTTGGATCAAGTGTTCAAAGTAATGAAGGGTGCAGTAGACGGGCAGGAGTGGCATGGACATGCAGGTGGTCGGTGTGAGAGATGTAGAACAGGATAACACGAGAAAGGAAGTTCTCACAGTAAAGATCACAGTAAAGCAAGGGCGAAACTAATGCAGTTTAGGAGAGGAGAACTCCTTTCTTGAATTAACATTCTCCATACAGAAACACACATGCATTAACATATCCAAAAATTCAATAACATCCCCATATTGAAACCCTCAGAATGCCACTGGTTAGGATTACAAATACTTGTCGTGTGAACGTCACTTGCTATGAAAACACTTAATTGCATAATTGCATAAACCACAATCTAAACTTCGGTCCTGTCAAACTACAGTATTTCATATTTTCAGTACTCCAGTACCTGGAGTTTAAATGTAACAGGAAATGTCTACACTTAAAGTAAATACCACAGGAGTGGCCTGCTAATATGCATATATTTATATATATTCATAATTAACCGGATGAACAAGTATAGACTAGATTTAGCCTATTAGTCTAGCCTAATCACCTGATTAAGATTCAGACATTACATGACAGTCAGGTGTATACTAAGTACAAAGGTAGTATGCATACAGTAAGAGAAGTATGAAAGTAGTACATTCTAATTTCATAGAAGTTTGCTGTGGCCAGTTAGTGGTGTGAATGGCAATACTCTGTGTGTGTGTGTGTGTGAGAGAGAGAGAGAGAGAGAGAGAGAGAGAGAGAGACCAAAACTGCACTCCTCCTGTGCCCTGCAGACACTCAACAACAGTGTTAGGACACACCAAGGTTAGTGGCCATAGACAGGCAAACACACAGAGACGTACTGTTAACTTGCAACTACTAACGCAGCATAGAATTACCTCATAACTCTAATAAATCTCATGTGTAGGGTGGGCCAAAGTGTTTGTCTATATGTTTTTGCCTACGTATTTGCCACAGCATTGCATGTGTGAAAAGTTACTACTTTGTCTTTGTTGTGTTCACACAAGTTAACTGTACACACTAGACTTCGCACAAATTCCTTCCAGAAAGTACAGGTGATCGTGCTGATCGTGGTGATTTAAGCCGAGTTCGGTCGCTGTAGCTGAGCAAAGTGGTGCATTGCTTAGAATATTCCTGCATGGAATTTCTCCTGATGCTTTTGCTATGAAAGGACAGCGAAATGCTGACTGTGAGGAGATGGCAATGTCAAGGAGAAAAGGGTACAGGTATTTTAGATCCTCTTGACGAAGGGAGAAGGAGGGAGGGAGGGCGAGAGAGGAAGAGAGAAGTAGAGTGTGTGAATATGTGTTTGTGTGTGTATGAGTGTGTGTGTCCGTGGTTGGGGAGGAAACCTGAGGGGGAAGGATAGAGTGATGAAATGAAAGGTGAGAAAGACAGAGATGAAGATAGACTGAGGGTTTGAGCATTACAGGAGAACACTAAACGAGAGAAAATGGAAAAAAAAGAGAAGCTTGAGTGACTTGTACTTGTCCTAAGACCCCATTCTCTGTTGGGAATGAGTGCACGCCTATATATCATGCAGTTGTCACTCTGTGTGTGTGTGTGTGTGTGTGTATGTTCTTCAGCTCTGTCTCCCTCAATTTGCTGTGGGACTTTTGTCCCCAGGCATGTTAAAGGTAGGGAGGACATAAGCAGTTGGCACAACCAGCCTTGAATGTTATTCACGTTATACTCGTCTCCTTAGACTCCATAGTAATTTCACTGAAACAAATTAAAATAAGATTCCTTTAAATTGCAGGTTTAGGTAACAGTAGAAATCTGTACTTGAAAGTTTTTGTTTTGGCTTGCTTGCACTCTCTTTACCCCAGCTTCACTAATACCAGCTTAGCTAGTGGAAAAACGCCATTGGATAACAGATGCATTGGATAAAAGAAAAATGCCTTTATTAACTTGATCTAGCAACATGTAAAGTGGTACAAAACACATTTACTTAGAGCACCAGGTGTATCTGCGCAGTACGGGCAAGAAGCACAGCTAAGACTGAAAGTCTCAAACTGATGGGTCAATTCAGCATCCAAAAACCAAGTCATGGGATTTTTAGGCCATGTATTCAATGCCCACTTCGAAAAATATTTGGTAAGTACATTGAGGTTTTCCGAAAGTACACAGTGCAAAAATGAAACCTGCAGATATGCATAAACAATCTGATCAGACAGAAGGTAGGAAAGTTATGCATGCATGCACACTTCTCCAATTGTAGCCTTGTGAGCATGGTGTTGGGGTCAAAGTGTTGGCAGCCTTTTCAACTTAGCACCTGTCAAGTCCACTTCGAAGCAGCATATAAACAGTTCTCATATATGGAGGGCATATGGTGGTTTCCACACACACACACACACACACACACACACACACACACACACACACACGTGCGCACGTTATGGGGACCTTTTGGTTTTTCTGAAGAAGTTTGCAGTGTTGGTGAAAAATAAGCTGTCCTGTCCTTATAAGGATCAGTAAAATGTCAGCACAAGGTAAAAATATCCTCGCAATGATGTATAATCTTTATGACACGGCCATTATTAGAAAATCTAAGAATAAATTAGTTCTCAAGCACAGTAAAAGACCATGTTTAAAGCTATTTATTTATTATTTATAGAGGATTTCCCTGGCAGAACTCATCGTGAAGGTATTTGAAGCATGTTTCTCATAAGAGAGGTACACTTTATATTTCTTCTGATTTTGATTCACCCGAGGAACATTAACAAGCTTTCTCCATCTTTAAATAATCATAATGTCGCGCAAGAACCTCTTAGGTCAACTGTCAGTCAGAGTCTAGAAAGTGTGAAACCTCATGACATGTACTTAAGGGAAAGTTTCATTCAAAATTATGGTATCAGGGGAGGGGGGCCAGTTCTTTGACATAGTGTTATTTCATCTGGGAGCATGTTTTTATTTGTTCTTTGCTGGCCAAACAAAAGCTGGCCCTGAGAGATAAAGGCAGTGATGGCCTTGAAGGATTCACAGACCCCACATGCTCTGAGCGCTGCTGGTTAATCCCTAACCAGTGGCCTGGGAACGTGAAATGGAAAAATTCTCATGTCAACCTGACCATTACAGACAAGCTGGGAACTACTCAGGTACAATATGCTGAATGAGGAGGTGTGTTTACTTCTAAAATAAACTTAATGTCTCCTTGGAAAAGAAGTGTGAAAAAAATGGGACTGGGAAAAAGTCTTGTATGCTGTAAATTTAGCAGATATTTACTGCTTCAACTTAGAACAGGATTCTGGGCTTGCCTGTTTCATGAATGTCCTTTTAATTAATTCAGAGTATTATTGTTAATAGAAATTCTTATTTAAGTGCTCGTTCTTCACTGGGAGACCTGTCTAATTTGCTGCATCGACCCTAAATGTACACATTAAATGATAGCCTGCCTACTGACAACGGAATAATTGTAAATTGTAAATAAATGTACAGTCCCATGTATGCAGTTAAAATGGTCGCTTTTTTAGTTGTACTGTCTGCACTGCAATATTTTGGTGAATTGCAGTAAAGCAGTTGTGTTATTTGTTGGCGATGCACATTTGCAGGTAGACGATCAGTATAATGCTTGCCACCTTGGCACCGTTTTTGTTCTTTTTGGGTCTTCAGAGATTTTAATCGTTTGTTCATGATTTCTTTGACTGTGTCCATCTCATTGCTTCCCTTCCACTTGCCATTTTTATCTTCAACTGACTCAAAGTGTGTATTTTCCAGTGACTTGGTTCTGTGGTAAATTAGGCTGATATAAATGCAATTTGTGACATTTCATTTAAGCATCATATGATCTTAAATAATGATACTATTTTGACTCTACTTCTTTAATGCTGAGTTCTCTACATCAAGTCATTATTTTAAGTAATGGTACTTTTACTTAAGGCTTTACCTAAGGCTCTTGGCTACTATACTGCAGGAATATGGCCGGTATATGTAGCTTTGGACATTTATCTGGAACAGTATTTATAAAATACTTCTCCATCTTTCCTAATGAAGCTTGAAAGCTAACTGTGTTTGGTGACTAGATTTCCTATCAGCCACAAATCAATATCTGTGGAGGACAAGCCTTGATAAGCTCTTTGTGTCCCAACAGCCAAATATTCTGTGTCTCTATCTGTCTATTTATTTCTCTTTCTCCCTCACTTCTGATAAAAGTTTCCCTGAAACCAAGGCTTCCAAAACATACAGCCTTGAAGAGTCCAGTGAGATTTGCCCTTATAGGCAAACATTACAGCTGAGTTGGACAGGCTACCACGGCCTTGTATATTCACCTTGTTTTTTCACTCTTAGGACACAGTAAGAGGGCACCCAGGCCATGTCATCACTCCATTTCTCAAGGTATGTGCGTGATAATTTTCCTCATTCTCCAAGGACAGGGTTGAAATTGTAGATAAGTGACATGATATATATCTGAAGCTACTGACCTAAATCTGAAGGTAAATCGAATTGTTTTCAACAGATCTCTACAAAGTTAACCACACAAGCAGTACAGTGGCAATTGATTCCTTGTTTTGTTTACTAATAATTACTATGGATCATTTATTAATTTCCTCTCGATCATGGGTGAGATATTTAGATAATTATAATTTGAGTGTAATACTCTCAATCATTATCTCAAGATAACGGGATAACAAATCGAATTCCGTTGTTGGAGCCTAAATAAATCTCAGAGTATATTCGATACCGTGTACATCGCGCCTGCTGGATATCTTGTTCTCGTAGGTCTTTTAATGTATGCATACATTATTAGTACTTATAACCTCTGTTACTAGCTCTGTCATGAGCAGATTGCTATGTAATCTGAATTACAGATGAGTCCTGGGTTCGGGAGCAGGTAGGACACCGGTCTCCGGCAGAGCTATTGTTTTTGAACATCCTCCACATGGCGTCCAGATTGTGTTTGATTTGGGGCAAAGCAGGGTCAGGAATCAGGGTCCCCAGAGTCACAACTGCCACAACTGCATATAATGGGACTGAGTGAGGGGCGGGTGCTGGGCAGGGTTGTGGGTGTGTTTTGGAGGGTGGGAGCTGAGACATCTGGAGTATTGAGTCAGAAAGGAATAAGTGATGTGTTGGGGAGACGATTAAAAGTTACCTCTTATGCTATTCTCACATGCCAGCTTATGTGTGTATCTCAGTTGCCTAATAAACTGGCATCTCAGTATACTTTAATTATAATCAACAATATACTATATTTACGTCTTAGCAAAATGATATAGGTGCAGTAGCTCAGCAATTTCCCCAAAACACTGATTATAATTCGTTGTAAACTGCTCACAAAAAAACGGGGATATTTCATTAGGGGATATCTCAAAATGAAATATCCCCTTCTTAAATATCCCATAATTTTTGTGAGCAGTGTAGATTTACTTACACGCAGCTTTTCGAAAATAAAAATTCATGATGATGCTCTTTTATCTGTATGTCCATCACAAGGTTAGAGAGGATGGAGCAGATTAACAGAGGGCCGAGCACTGAGCCGAGGGGCACTCCACAGGGGAGTGGTGCATCCAGCCAGCACTGATGGCCACCATCTTGGCGCGATCTAGCTGGGTGGAAAAAGGGATGCGAGAGGACTTGAGACAAGGCCATTGGCACTGTCTCTCTGCCAAGTGTGCGCCAATCTCCTTGGCACGGACACATGCCGTCAAGGTTCTGGAGGAAGGTCTTTTTTTGTGCATGTCGAATGTGACAAGCTGTTCTTTTGCATCTCAATATCAAGATGGAGAGACGAGCAGGTGGGAATAGAGTGAAAAGGAGAAAAAGAGGAGGGAGGGATTGATGGATGGAAAGAAATAGAAGGGACAAAGAAGGGAACAGTAAAAGAAAGGGAGGGAGAATTTGAAAGGCAGGACGTAGCCTGGATTGCAACAATAATAATAAGTGCCATACATTATCATTAATTAAAAACATGCTTTAGTACTGTTTTTTCACAAATTGTCTTTATCAAGTTATTCATTTCTGCCATTTCTAACATTTTGTGCTCCTTGAAGAATTGTAATGCTTGTCATTTACCCAGCAAGGACTATTTTTCTGTGTATATTTAATCAACAGTGTTATTATGCAGACTGAGGAATGACCAGGGCAAGTGAATCTTTGTAGAGCACCGGCACCACATTTTATATGATGCTTCCCAACTGATGTGACTATGGCTAAAATAAGTCATTGGAGAATGATGGAAAGCTCTAAGTGTGCATGTGTGGTGAACATGTGTGTTTCCACGTAGACCTTTGTTGGAACAGCCATCTTTATCTGCAAAGGGCACTTTAGATCAATTCAGATTAAAACAAAGACTCAGATAGGACCAGATCTTCCAGTGTTAGCCTGAGGGAAGGGTCTGGATTGGCTTGTGAACTCTGTGTCATGCAAACACACACACACACACACACACACACACACAGACACCAGTCCAGAGTGCAAAAGTCCACTCACAAGGTCATGTGGAGAGTTTCACCGGCAGGTAGAATAAGTGTTTGTGCAATTAAAAGAACAAGTTGCTATCACTTTAGGGGACACTGAAACTCGAGCCCCGGATTTAACACAGTTTTTTCAACTAAAGTGCACAAAAACACACAAAAGTGACAGTCAGCGGCTACACATCTAAATCAGATCCTTTTGTCTTTGCTAAATGGCTTATCTGGTTCGTCTTGTCCATGGCAATATGAGAAGAAGTAGACGACCTCATTCAAACCCACCCAACCCCACCTGCCCTGGGCCACTGGGAACCGAGAACTGCACTCTGGCACTAAGTGCTTCTGTCTGGCACACACAAAACGGCCTGGAGTGTATTAGTCAAGACATTTCTACCTAGAGGAAGACCAACAGTCATACATGCAGCGCTCTGCAAAGTAAAATTGCCATAAACAGGCTTAAGTACTCCTTTTTGCAAGTCACTAATATTGGCTCATCCCAGATAACATGACATAGAATTTGGACAAGTGATGAAGGAAAAGTCTGTGAAATGGAATGCATAGTTCATTATGGCTCCACTGCACAATTCAAGTTGTAAATTCTTGTACAATGTGGTTTGTGCAGATTTCTGCCAGGCTTTTCCTGCAGCAACCTGCTCTGAGCATTACAAAACAATGTCTGCCACTATTTACAAAGCAACACAGTGCAGGAAGATCGAGAAACCAGTCAGAAAGTGATCAACATAGACAGATAAAGAAAAGAGAATGGTGAGGCGAGAGAGCAAGAGTAATTAATGAAGATGCTTTAATTGCCGGTTGTGCTCGCTGTGGCATGAGGAGAAAAATATGTCATTAAAACTTCCTAATGGGCTCAAGAGATGAGCGGACGAAAGAGGAGCATTTGATGGGGATGAAAGGAACAAAGCAGGAGAAAATGATGGGAGAGTATAGAAAGAGAAAACGGGGAAGTCAGGAAAGATAATTACCAAAGGTTTCTCAAGGGAGCGAAGAACGAAATCAGTGACAGGCATGATTACCATCAAATGGAGAGAGGAATGATAAGGAACAGGGAGACACACGAGCTAAGCAGGGAGGCAAGGTGGATCTGACTATACGGAACGTGAAAAAAAAAAGTGCTTGTATATGTATCTGTGATGCTGAATCAGCACAGGTCCGTGTTTTAAACGGTGATTGAGCCAGTTAGGAGAGGTATCTTGGGGACATGTATGTTCACGACCAGCACAATTTTTGCCTGTGCTTCATTTCACCTCATTGAACACAGACACACACCCACACAGAGAGACACAGTACGGTCAGATGGGTTAGTTTGTAGATTTGCATGGCTTGGCAAAATTTCCTTGTGCAAAGTTCTGATCAGCTATTAGATTCAACAGACACCTGCTGAGAAAATTCTTAATATGCAAATCCTACTTTTCTACCTGCAGCCAACGCAGTCACAAACACCCGTGCCTCCATTCACATGCGCACACCCAGGTCAGGAAAAACTTCACAAACAACAGTAGACATATTCACTCAGCTCCTCTCCATAGGCAAATCTCTCATTTATATATGTAAATAGTCTTGAGCATGAAACCTAAAGTTCCTGCTGTCAGTGAAGTGTGTATGTGTGCGTGTATGTAGGTGACGGGGGGAAGAGAAGGAACAACCTCTCCTTTCTATTATCTAGCTTCGTGAGGGGAAGTAACAACGTCATGTTGAAAAGGAAAATGGGTAGTAGAGAAATAACGATGTAGAGATAGAAAGGGAAAGAGAACAAAGATGACAGAACAGTAGATAAAGAAAGCGGGGGGGGGGGCTTGGGTGGTGGTCATTATGTGTCATTATATTAACAACCTTGTATGAGACTGTTACACCATGTTTAGAAGGTATACAAACATACTTAGGCTCATTCAAAAAGTTCTTAACTTGATATCTGAAAAACAGCCCCAAGTTAGTTGATTTTCAACAGATTTATGAGGAAGAAAATATACTTATACTGTTTAAGCTTAATAAGTTATTATAATAAAGAAAAACGACATTCGGTTTACTTAACTAGACTTAACTGAGCCGAAAGTACATATAAAAATCACCAGAAACGTGAGATGAATGACCAGCACTAATGTGAATAACTGGTTGGTAAGATAACTAATGCTCCACATGGCTGACTTGTTGAACATGTATTTAAGACAGAAAACAAATGGCAATCAAATGAAACGGTTGTTTATTTACATGTGTAGGTTATATGTATATGTACTTGAAAAATCGAATTACTTGAACATGTTAAGTGTATAAAAGTTTCGTTATTAATGACGCCAAGTAGCGGGCTTTAAAGCCAACGCCGCATGACGTGCTCATTTACTATTATTTCACATTAACTCATTCAGCGGGTCAGAAGTAAATGATTTTTCATCGACTGGAGAAGACTTGGTAAGAAATGCTAGCTCCCTAAACTAAATTTTGCACCTTAGGCCATTTTGCAATAGTCTGGTAGAATCGCTATGAAACCGGAAAAGTATGAGGATGAAAGTATAGACAAAAAAAGAAGAGAGATCCATATTATAACTAGATAAGGAGATAAGTGGGAGGATCATTATTATGTTGATTGCAGTGCTGTTTAAAAAGCCTATTTAAAATAAGTTATGCTTTCAGTACATGATGAAAAAGTCCATAATGCTGATTATAAAGGAATGCAAAAACATCTAAGCGCTGACTTAAAGTACATTAATAAAGGTTTCCCATTCAAACGAATTTTTATGGCAATTTAGAGAGATGGTTGACATGTGCAGTCATGACTTTCAATACTGCTCTCTTTAAAGTATTACAGCACTTCCTTCTTTGAAACTGATGGACCAGTGATGTACTATATGTGTCAACTATTTAGAACTCTGTTACTGGCCGTTTTTGCTTTTAAAACATCACATATTAAACTGCTAATTGTCGGACCTATACTTGATCCAAGCTGTTATATATATAAATGAACTGTGAAGCTGTCTTTGTAAGCCAGGATCCTTTTCATATTTGAGTACGTTATTATTGAATCCACCTTCTGTATATATTATCACATTTCTCCAGCTTCCCCTTTGTCTCACCTTGTATTTGTCTCTCTTTTTCATAGATCTCCCTGTGATCTGTCCCACCCACTTTTCTCCTGTGATCTGTCCCACCCCCTCCTTCTCTCCTTCTCTCCTTCTCTCTCTCTCTCTGTCTCTTTCTCTCTCTCTCTCTCTCTCTGTCTGTCTCTCTCTCTCTCTCTGTGTCTCTGAAGCAGCAGGACTTATAACCTTGCTCTCCTCCAGTGTTAGGTGTTTTCTGACGAAGTGCTTTGCCAGCAGACTTGGTCCTTCCAGGGGACTGCACTACCCTTCCGGACATACAGGACACACTTTCTCTCTCTGTCTTGCTCTGGCTAATTACTATGCCACAAAGTCTGTGCCTCCCATTGAAATACCGGTGATCAAAGATACACATCTGTGCATAGGTGTTTGTGTGTCTACCTCAAAGTCGTTGGCCTTGTTGTAGTGCATGTTGAGAGCCCTGAAGAGCTCAGAGTCTCTGCTGACAGTAATTTCTTCTGCCCCCGTCACGCCGTCATTTATGGCCTGTCGGGCAAACTTCTCCATCTGGATGTAGTAGAACTCCCGAAAATTACTGAACCACTTGATCAGCTGTGACGTGATACACCTGTTAAACTGTGGAAAGAGAGGGGGGGGTGAGAAAAGTAGTCCATTAGATCTAGACATCTGTGCCAAGCAATAAATGTATTATTTTCCAGTGCGTTGAATTAAGTCATGAGTAATATGAAATATTAGCAATATTACCATTACCTGTTCAGGATTACATTAAGCCATCATTTGTTACCTTTAGAATCGGGTAATAACATGCTATAAGTATCCTCACAAAACAGTTGTACGGCACAATCAGATCTATTTATATAAAGTTTTTTTTTTTTTTTTTTTTTACAATACAACATTGTATCTGTCAGTTTCCAGAAGCAATTGAGCAAACCAAGGGTGACAATGGAAAGGCAAATCCTCCTTGGGTTTGGGTTAACCTAGATCTTATATCTAAGAATTAAATGAAATTCATATTATATTTACAAGAATAAACAGATTAGGCAGAAAGAGGCTAAGTAGAACGTGTAAAATATCAAATATAATAAAATAGAGAATACTATAAGAGACATGACTGTATAATACATAAAACAGAATGTAATAAAATAGTGAACCGAATATGATATCGATAATATAATAAAACAGGAGAATATACAAGTTACTATTTGGATTCAAATAAGCCATTACTTAAATACTGTTGTTTTTATTTTTCTTTTGAATTACTGGCCTGCAACAGGTTTGCTATTATTTATGTCCAGCCACCGTTTTGTTTTGCTCTGTCTAATTTATATGCCAAATTACTAGCTATAATCATTAAACAGTGGTAAATTAATTACAATGGAATTATTACAAATGTCTACATGCAGTTGTGGTAGCAGTTGCCTGTAGCCTCCCCTCCCTTAGAAACAGCTAATCATGTATCTAATCATTGGTTGCGATGCCCAATCTAGCTGGATGGCACAGTTGGGATGGCATGTTATTCAGCAGTGCCATCTGAGTTCAGCTTTACTCCTACTAATGCTTCTAAAGTAATCATTATTTCAATCACAGTACTGTTACTCTATGTTGTTCGCTATTCTACAAACAATTGTCAGAGTATTGCTAACATAATGATTTAAGTTAGCCATGTCACCTGGCTATCAAATAAACAACGCCAGACATTGTTTTTTTTTGTGGGATTACACAAAAATACCTTAATACCTTAGTATGTATCAATATAATCGTTTTCATTTTCAGTAATGTTCCATTATCTCTGCTTATGCTTCAGTGAATCTGATGCTGTGAAATTACCAGCATGCGCATTAAGTAGACTTTCCTACGCTTTGTATATTTAAGTTACTATTTTTACTTTGTATTTGGTTTTTCAATACTATTATTTCATGGCTATTCTGCTAATACTATTGCTAACAATTCAGCTAACTAAGATGTAGCATTATGGTCTGCATACATTTTTTGTAGGATGAAAAAAAATGACTGTTTTGACCTAGCGGTTAAGGTATTGGACTATGAACCAGAAGGTCCAGGGTTCAAATCCCACCTCTGCCAAGTTACCACAGTTGGGTCCCTGAGGAGGATCCTTAACCCAAAATTGCTATATTTTATATATATAATCTTACTGATCATCCATTACATTTGTTCTGTACACAGGATAACATAAAATGTAAACAGCGTGAAGTAAAGATGAAATACAATCCAACGTGTGCAAAGGGACAGTATGAGTTAAAACGCAATACACACTAGACACACTATACCAGCACTAGCCTTGTTAGCAAGTATTCCTTTGGGAAAAACTAGGTTGAGTTGATTGTTAATGAAATCTTCATAATCACAGATCCTGTGTCAACAGGGAAAAATATCATTAATGTCATTTACATGAATAAAAGGAAGGCCCCTCTCTGTGAGTCAAGGAGGCAATCTGGACCGGGCAGAAGGGAGGGAGTGAGGGGGTTTGGGCAGCCCTCAGCTGCAGGGTGGATAATTGAGCAGAAAACTGATAAAGTCAACATAAAAAAGGGCATATCGGACCCACAGAGAGTTCAAACATCAGCTTAAGCCCATTCACCAATCAACGGCCTGCCTTCATCTACCGTTCCCCCTGCGGGCATGATCTCTGCCAAATTCAATACAACCTTAAACTGTTTAAGAGAGCAGTGGGTTACAGTTCATCAGGGCAATGAACCCACGGAGGATCGGAGGAGAAAGACAGCGAGAGCTCTCTTCCCATACTACGTGAACAACAGTCGCAGCTGATAAGATTGAAACAGGCCCCTCGTACCCCTTTAATTACCCCTCCTAAAAAGCCCCCTACTCCACATCCCCCCGTTTTCTCCTTCATCTCCCGTCTTTCAGAAAAAGATGACAAAACGATGGGCAAGCGGCCCTCTAGGGAGGGGAAGCAGCTTTTACATGGAGATTAGACAGTACTATTGTTCAGAGAGAATAAAAAGGAAGAAACAGAGAGAACGCGAGGATGGTAGTGAAGAAGGAATAGAGAGGATATACAGATTGATGAGAGGACAAAACAGAAAACACCACATGCAGACAAAAGAACCCCATCTGCCATTCTCTACCATTCACAAACTCCTGACAGTCATCTACAAGTCAAACTCTGATAAGCCGTCTCTTTAAACGCACAATCGTTGGAATAATCACACCTCCTCTAGTCCTTCCTAGAGCATTAGCGCTCATGCACACATACTATGCTTTGGACATAAATAGCTGTACGGCATAGCAGGACGTTTTAACAGATAACAACTTTTTGTGTGACGTTAAAGTTGTCTTTTGTGTCATATTCGAAAAACATAATACTATGAGTGCCTTCCATAGGCGTTAAGTTTGTTTGTTCGTCTATTTATTTATTTTATTGTCACATAAGTATCAATGACTGTGTGGCAGGAGAAAGGCTGTAATGATACTCGTCAGAAACACTCGCTGGGTCAATGTAATGGAAAACCGGAGTACCCAGAGTAAACCGATAAGAACATGGAGAGGACAGGCAAAACTGACACAAGCTCAGGACTAAACCTCAGGTTTTGATCTCTGGAGTTAGGAGACGACCAAGCTAACTGCAAGAGTCAATGTGTATATTGTTTAAGTAAAGTAGTTGGTGTTTTTTAGTTTTATTTCTCTGATAAATAGTGACTTTAAATACACACATAGATTATGTAGCCATTATTTGAGTTCTTTAATTACTTTTCATTTATATGTATTTTTTGTTATTTATACTGTATGTATAAATGCATACCTATACAGTACATTTGTAGTATTATTAAGTACACATACTGTACTATAATGCCTGGCATAAGCTCCTGACCAACAGTATTTGCAGCTCCAAAAAAAAAAAAAGAAGCCAGTGCAAAATGATCCGTTTTTCAGGTTTTGCTGTCTGGAGGTACTCTATGTGTTTGAGTGAAATGGAAAATTTGTGTTTCTTTGTATGAATTAGTGATCGGTTCTAAATAAAAAGATTTATTTGCAGCAATAACAAGAGTATTTGTTGACTGGAAAATAAAGAAAATGTAGCGTCTTCGGATCTCATAGAATAATACATATAATAACAGCACAAAAAAAGCAAGTCTCTGTTTATTTTTTTACGAAAGCAAAACTAATGTTTTAAGTTCTGGAAGTTCGGAACACAATGTTTCAGTCATAACTTTCATGTGTCTTGTACTTTTCCTCAATAAATAAGATTTGATTCAGATGATCACATAATCAGTACTTTGTTCGTTAGACTGAGTCTAAGTGTGTCTATTGCTGGAACTCATTAAATATTGTACTGGAACTGGTGCCATAGATGTAGATATGTTGCTTCTAAGAAAATCTGCAGCGATCTCTTGATTTTTTTCCAGAGCTGTATCTGTTATAGTACATTATAGCAGCCGTATTTCTCAAATGCTACCAAACAGGATTTAATTCGATTTTTTTAAAATGTCTTAAACATGCTTTTTTACTTGAGTTCCTTTCAGTATCCAGTATTTATAGTTTTCATAATTTAAGTCACCAAAATATACGATTATACAGCTATAACTTATCAAACTATAATAAATGAAACCTTCTGCATAGGCTCTTTATATTTTTTAAGAAAGAAATGTCATTATTTGAATTTTATTTTAAGCAAAACTTTTCCCAAATTACACTTACAAACTGAACCACAAATATGAAGACATGCAGTTAAAAACTTGCAGCCTGTTTTGAAAAACAGACATGTCAGGTGACCATCATGAGGGGGTCTGTCCAATCTGTCCTGTAGGCCTTTTGACCTGAGCATAAGGTCTGGTTCTGTGTGTGTGTGTGTGTGTGTGTGTGTGTGTGTGTGTGTGTGTGTGTGTGTGTGTGTGTGTGTGTGTGTGT